>VUQS01031377.1:0-10811 GCA_015108495.1 Heterochromis multidens | reverse complement strand
GGGTGGGGTGGGGTGGTGGGGGTGGTGGGGGGGGGGGGGGTGGGGGGGTGTGGGTGGGGGGGGTTTTTGGGGGGGGGGGTTGGGGGGGTGGGGGGGGGGGGGGGGGGTGAATCACATGGCAGCCCCTCCTTTTGACCTTTGGTAGATGCTTTCCTCCTGCTCTCCCAGATTCCTATCTCTCAACTGCAACTGTGAAATAAAGTAAAATGCCCCAAAAATTCAAGTAGACACCCCAAATGTGACTTCTAGGCATCCTCACAAAATATCTAAACAGACACATACTGCAGATTTAATATGCCACCATGGTATCTAGCCAAGCACAGCCTCAATAAGGCAAACTTCGATTTACATTTCTCTTCCAGTTTCACGAAACACATCAAATCAGCCTACACTGATTATCCTGTTGTTGCACTCAGCATTCGAAGGCACCTTATCACTTTGAATAAGAGCATCAGCTAAAAGGCTGGGTCTAAACTGACTGATGACATTGTTTCGACATGAGAAGATCTGCAGAGAGCAGACGGCTCGGCTCGGTTATCCTGTTTGTAGTGATACTGACTAAAACCCTGCTAATCTGAGGGCGGGGGGCCAGGAGCAGAACAGGTGGTCCCCCTGTCAACCAGCAGCTAATAATGCACAATGTGTATGTGCCTGTTTGTCTTCAGAGAGGAGAGCTAATTAGAATCAATCAGCTAATAGGCTAGCTGACTCCATTGTGAAGATGCCTCTCTCTGTTTGCACAGAGCAACCGCAGCCCAACACTGAACTGAACTTGTGCCAGGTATTCTAGGAGGGACTTCTGTCTTCATCAGTGTCTTCATGGAAGGCAGCTAATGAAAGCATGTGACCCATTATTAAGGGGAATTTATTGTTTCAGATGCACTTAATAAATGGCAGTAAAGCAGCCGTTGTTCTGTTGTTAAGCACTGTTCAGCCCTTATTGTTTTTAATGGACCACACAGGGGCAGCTGCCCACTAATTTTGGAGTTGGCAGTTCAATCTCAGGCCCCCCTTCTAATGCCAAAATTTCCTAGGGCACTAGCAGGACAGCACTTTGCATGGCAGCTCTTTTTCCACCGGTGTGTGGGTGAATGAGTGAGTGAGAGACCCACTGTAAAGCACTGAGGTTAAAAAAAAAAAAAACACTTTAAAAATTCACCAAAGATCACAAGCACATCCACACTATTAGTGTCTAAATGTTCCAAAACCCTGTCACAGTAGAGGACCTCTGTATCGTTGTGCAAACGTTTGATTCTCAGAAAAAAAACAGACATGTAAAGGCTACTTCGACTGAGCAGAGGGACGGTTTAGGATGATTAGATTTTACAACTGATTAGCAGGGTAATAATACCATCAGCCTCATATTTCACTGAGGAATCACAGTGTTCTGGTTAACCACAACCTCCTCCCACTCAACTGCCCTCAGCACACAAATTATTTCTTTATAATAATTCACAAAGGCCACTACCTGTTCCAGCTTCTCAATGAGGGACACACATTCAAAGATTCACACCTGCGACCTGCAGCAGAACAATCTCTATGGGAAATAAAATAAATACTTTTGGTAAAGACTGAAGCGTGCCTGGTTCATGTTTTAAATGCCAGACCTTTCTCTTTCATTATGAGCTTCCTGTCATTCATAACTATAAAAGTGTCTTATAAAATGCCAGTAAAAACACCTGTAAGAAATACCTGTAAAAAGAGACAAATGTCTTTATCAGCAAACAGACGTTTGCCTCACTTAGGTAAACTAAACTAAATCTCATTTAAAAATGTACTTTAAATTTTAACACCAATAAAGTCACAAAAGCTAAACCTTTTACAGGATCTTCTTGTCCGTCTGTCACATTTAGTGATTCTTTCACACAGTTAATTTTTAAAGTCCAAGACAGCATCACCAATCATACTTTTATTTCACAATCAACTACACCTCAACAAACAGATACATCTGAAAGACACTGACTGATGATAAGATTTGCTGGCATTTTTTTCAGCCCCCACACTGGAAAAAAACAAAAAAAAAACTGTTTCACTTTCGTTTAAGTTGCGTTCAGAATACAATCAGCATTTACTTTAAACAGCCAGTTTACTGTAAGACTTTTAAGTGAAAAACAAAGTTAAGAGCGATTAAGTCACTGTCACATTTCTGGAAAAAGCATTTTCTGATCAGTATCACATGACCTTTATAACCATTTTACTTTGTAAGCAAACCAGAATGAGCTGGGAGATGTCACTGATAATGGATATTATTCTGTGGAAAAGCTGCCCATGCAACCTCTTCCTTGGAAACCAGCACACACACAAGCTCTGCATACTATCAGATAGAGTGTGTGTGTGTGTTTATATAAGCTTCTCCCCTGAGAACTATACAAACAGCTTGTCAAATGTGGCTCACCCTAAGCTTTTTTGCTTTCTTTTTTAATGACTGATATTTTATTGAATTTTAGAACAACAGAGAAATTCAGCAACCTCAAACAGAAAGAAAGGACATCATGGAAACATCTCAAAACAGACGACAAACTCATTAATTCTTGAATTAAGTTTGGTTAATGAAGAAAGCTTCAAGTAATATTGAAAGGTTACCCGTTCACAGCAGTAAGCAGATTAAAAAAAAAATTAGCTTCCTCAATGCCCTGTGAAATGCATTTGAATAGAATAAAACATTTGAATAACCCGTATGAAGCTGTGCTATCTATTGATACGGTTCCCACTCCCTTTTTCTCTGGAACTGGATGACACTGTTGGCCACTTTCCATTTCAGCACTTTACTGCTGTTGCATCCACTCTGTGCCTCTAATCTTTCTATCCATCCGTCTCTTAGGCCTGTTGCAGATTACTAAAGATGCCGAATAATCTTTTTCAGGAACTATTACTGTCATACATTTGATAATTAATGTTAGGCATCAGTTAAAACTGATAGTTTGGGGGTACAGACATAACCTAAGACTGAGACCCACCAAGCATGTGACTCATTTTATTATTTAGTTGGTTTATTATTCTTTGTGGTTAAATATACTCAGATATGGTATTAAGGTTAAGACTGTAAATCTGAATATTTAAAGCTGCTGTTTCCCTCACCTCCATGGAGCGTTTTGGCTTCTTTCAGCTCACTGTTTTGGTTTTGAAGCCTTCAAATTCACTGTTTCGCTTCAACTATAGTTGCAGCTGTTCCAAATAAAGTATCTTGCTCAAGACCAAGCAGATGAGTTACTTGCCAGCTGGTGCAGCTTTTAACAGCCACACCTACTCGTTCCCTCAGGAGGTAGTGGAGACCAAATCAGGGCCAAAAGGAGAAACATTTTGAAATACTGGATCAGACCTATAGTATTGGAATCAGAGTTACTACAGTTTTTCAGTTTAGTTTTGCTTAGTTTTTAGTCTTTGTTTTGTTTTAGTTATTCATAATTCTAATGTGGGTGGTATTTGATTCAGAAGATTCAGAATAGGTAATACAATAGAAAGACAGCACTTCATGTAGAAATTCCTGTCACAAAAAAGCTTCCTCATGCTTGGAAGGGTTGACAAATTCAACCTAAATGACAAAAAGTAAAACTATAAGGGCATTTTCAGTATATCTATGCTTTATTTTTGTTAGTTTTGTGAGTACATAGTATTGTTTTGGTTAGTTCACAAAACCTTTAGGGCTGCTGATGTGCAAATATTCTTTAATACTGTCTTAACACAAACTAACATACAAGAAATTTGCCAAAACAAAATAAGCACAAAAATTGTGCCTTAAATCAGGTAATATCTGATCAAGGAACATGGCACCAAAAACATTTAGGGCCAGATTTACAAAACAGGGCAAAACAGTGTGTCAACGCAATCGTGGTTAGTTTTACGGGTGATTTACAAAAGTTGCGCTCTTTTCTAAACGGTCAGTTCATTTCAATCTCAAGCGCAAAAAATAAGACCCGCTTTTTTTTTCTGTGTTAAATATCAGCGTAATTAGCAGTAAATTTTGTGTTGTAAACACTAGTAAATCAGTCTGCACACTTGTTTTAAATATTCTCCTTCTTATCTTTTACACCCTGAGAAAGGAAGTCCCAGAAATACACATGCAACAGGGTCAGTCGCAGAAATCTCTGAGTTCTTACTTCTTACACGCAATCTTGTCACTGCGCACTCTTTGTAAAAACCAACAGTAAAACCCAGTTTGTGCTACTGCAACGTGTAAGTAAATCTGACCTGTAATGCTCTCTTTAAGGGCTGCAAATAACAACTATTTTTCCCTTCTTTTTTTTTAAAGGCCAAGCTTATGTTTGGACAACAAGGTAGCAAAATTTTAAAATTTCAGAAGTAGAAACCTTTTACATTTTTGCATTTTTATCTGACCATTTGACATATTTGCCATTTAGATAGTCTTCACGGACCAATTTATTACCTAACTGATGGATTTCAGATCTACTTTACACTTACACTGGATATTTTCTATAATTCAGTCGACAGACAAAGAACTGAGCAATGAAAATCAGCTCTAGTGATGAGTAATAACTGCAATTTATAAGAAATGACTACAGAAGAAGCGCCCCTTCTCGATAAAGTTACCACAAATACTGCATTAATGACTAATATCTATCTATCTATCTATCTGGAAACGCTTAAAATGATATTCTTAAGGGATTCAAACAGTGGAGGCAGATGGGTACACAAATGGAGAGTTTGAGTTTTCTCTCTCTCCCACTGACTCTCATTAACACCTCTCCCACACACACACACACACACACACACACACACACAAACATAAAGTACATTGAGAGTCCAGAGCGATGCAGTGGAAGGTGGAGGTAGAGAGAATCAGGCTGGGAGCTTCTATAATTAGAGGAGCGTTCAGGAGCCATACTGCTGAGTTGTTGAATGTTTAATGTCAAGCCGGCAGCCGCTGCAGTCACTGAGAGCAAAGCTCCGAGCACCTATACACCGATATAACACACAGACCGAGGCATGCACAGGCAGGGACGAGGCGAGCAGCAGTAGTAGTAAACTGAATGAGTGGATTCAGGTTTCAGAAAGGAAACAACAGCACAAACACACACGCACACAGTCCATCTGACAACCAAGTGTGTAATTCCTGGCTATTGTCTATAATCTGAAACTCGTAATCACATGGGAACCTGAAGCTCCTGTGGATGAGGTAACGGTTTAACATGAACTCCAACTATAGTCTTAAAGAAGAAAAACCACGTTATTCAACCTTACATCCTTTTTAAAATATGCTGGTTCAGATAGCACCATATTCCCCGACTATTGCTTTAAAAGCTTTTGAATTTTGAACAAAGATTTAAAAAATGAGTCCGTGAAATTGTCAAGACTGTTACATGTTATCATAATCTGTGTTATAACTGAATTTTTTATAGCTGCACTTGGTCCTAAAACATCTACTGAGATGCTTCCAGACAGCTCCATATGCAAATAAATTTGGTAAACAAAACATTTAAAGTTAACAAGCTGAAGAACAAGATATTTGTGATTTAAAGTTCATTTTAAGCACAATTCTTTAACCAGATGTGTTTAAAGTATTATTTTACATCTCTCTATTTTTAGTGCCGCAGTAGTTGGGTTGTACTGCATTCTACTGATCTTATTAAACATACTGATTACGTGGGAACATTTGACCAATCCATTAAATAAAATTATAACAGCCCAGTCTCACTAATCTACAACCACAGTAGAGTTAAAATGTGTCCTAATTTATAAAAACATTATTGGTATATGAAAGTCAGTTTAGCCTCTGATGAAGAGTTTACCCTGAATCAGTACACAGTATCAGTGAATGCTGTGAATTTAGGAGAATTTGAGTAATCCACACTAGTTTTCTTTTCTCCTGAGATGTATAATTTATGTTGCAAGACTTTCTAATACAGATATTTGACATTTTAAGAACAATTAGGCTGACTTTAGATCATTTTACAGATGAAAAATAAATTTGTCAGTGCCCTCTAGTAGCCTCAAACTATGTTAAACATGTGTTACTGCTTTCTGCTACCACAAATTTATCTTTCTGCATTTTCTCCTACAATTTTTTTACAGGTTCACTGATTATATATCTGTTATAAAATGATGTGGACTGATATTTGGCCATTTTGTTTGGCTAAGTGCCAAAATTTGTCTGCTATAACTCAGGGATAAAAAGATGAGAACATCCTGGGTTTATTACCTTTTTCTAGGACAGAGAAAGTTATTCAAACTCTGACATTAAAGAAATACAAAAACAATGCAAAACAAAACAAAACAGCACTGGTCATTCAAATTTGTCATCATGCTCTGGGATGGGTAATAAACCGTTACCAAAAAAGTAGACTTAGTGCATCTTGTTTGTTTTTATGATTTTCCTTATTATATGTCGTAAATATTCTGTTAATAAACAGAATAATAATAATAATAAACATGATCAAAATGTCAAAGAAATAAGGTCAGTGCATGAACAACTGATTCCTGTGTGCTAAAAGCTCAGGCTTCAAACTGCTCTAAATGCTCAGATCATCCTCACAGCAGCTCCACCCACATGCTGTTCAAACCTTCTGTTTATGAGGGCTAGCCAATCAGAAGAAAGTTGGCTTAAAGGCAGAGGAGCTAAAGCGCCTTGTTTTAGACAGAGGATGGACTGAGGTGCAGCACAAAGGCTGCGTATAACCTAAAGATTATTTTGAGATCATGCAAAGCTAGAGACCGAGAATGAAAAAAAGGTGCTGGAAATAACCATAATAGGTCCTCTTTAATAAATAGCATGGCCAGTGCTGATAACAGGTCTACTTTATGAAAACCAGCCAGACAGATTTACTTCATCTTCCAGGCTGTGTTATGTCTATGTCACTTTAAAGAATCAAAATAAACTTATCATGCTGACTCACCGGTACTCCAGTCACACAAAACAAATATTAGTATTGGTTATTTAAGGGATGACTTGAAGAGAAAAAGAAACACCCTCATAATCTGTTAATCTAACCAAATCTACCACTTCATGTGTCATTCACCAAAACCAGCATGGTAGTTAAAGAGTTTCTCTTTAAGCCTTTAAACATTACTTACAAGGATGCAAAATAACTATATGGAAATGTGGCACAAAGTGGAACGCTTCATTAAACCTAAGCTCCCATCACAAACATCACAACTGAACCCTCTCATTATTTACAACACATTTCAGCTCCTTATCTGATTCATAATATCTACAAAAGCAACCAGTTAGTGCTGGCTCATTTGTATTTGGTTATGCTGATTTTGGTTTAAGCATGTCAGAAAACACTACATGATGCTGGTAATGGTCACCACACCCCAGTGGTTCAGAAAATCTGGCCTGAGACAGAAGTAAATGCCCCAAAATATAAATATTCACATTCCTGTGAGGAGTGTTTGAGGAGCTCTTAGCTTTTTTGACACCTCCTCTTACACTGCGTTTTATTGTCATGTAAGAGTTCTGCTGCCAGCTTCCTTTTCACAGTCATGTTTAATGTATTTTTTCCCTTCTTTTATGGAAAATACAGAGTGTCCTCAGAGCAGAGTGACCGGGGAGTGGCAGAACAGACAGGAATGTGTTTTAAAGAGAAAGCCAGGGCAGCATTTTAACTCTCAGGATGACTTGGACATTCTGCTTTATAGTTTACGGTTACACTGCAGCAGCTGGGCTTATCCTCCCTGTATTTAACAGCCTACATGTCTGAGATTTTTCCATTCTGTAATAAAAATTTGGTCTGAGCTCACCTGTGACTAACAGGCTTGTGAATGATCATTCAGAAAACACTTATTTTGGTGGCAAGCAGATACACTCCTCTACAGCCAGTTTTGTTTCATTGATCTGGGAAATTCAAATATAAAGAGAGGCATTTAAATCCGTGACATGTCTGACAAGCAGCTCATGCAGCAGAGGGTTCATCACCGGCCACTTACCCTGCTCAGGACCGGATTTCTTCCACAGGAGAGGCTGGGGAGCGATGCGGCGGCCGCCGCTTCGGTGCTCCTGTGTTTGCTTCGCTCTTATTTAAAAGCTGTCTAAACCGTCCTCCGTTACCGTGCCCGCCTCTGTCTCTTCTCGGGCTCGAAAGGGGATCTCCTGGCAGGTGACGGCAGACTCTGGTCTTCCTGCGCCTCGGGAGCGCAGCGCTAAAACTAATCTCCGCAGCTCGCTCCGCGTTGCCTCGCGCTCTCTGGCTGCCGCCCCGCCGCCCCCTGACGTCATGGAGGAAAGCCCTGGTCACTGACGTCACGTCATCGTCAATATGGAAACCCCTCCCCGTGGCGCAAGGGCTAGTTTACAGTAAATGTGTGTTTGTAGGGAAAAATAAATAAAAGGATAGGTGCGCTTTCAGTGCTTCTTAGATTACCACCTGTAACGCAGTAGCCTCATGTTCATATAGTAGGGTACTAGCTGTGGTTAATACATTATATCCAAATCTCAGACACTGTTGAACTTATATTTCTAATCACATCAGCAAAGAAAAAGAAAATATCCCTCTGAGAACAAAAGCTCCTTGTGCCAAATTGTCTCCGATGATTGTGCATTGCCTTGTTGGAAGGCAGAAAAGCCTAAAACACTTTAATTCATACAATAAAAACTCACCTTGTCAAAAAACCTCAAGGCTAAAGCACACGCATGTGTTACAAAGCTGTTTTTTACATCAAGTGTAAAAAACAAATAATTTGTCAAATAAACAACTGCCTGTAAATGTTTGTGTCATGAGCAGAAAGCTGGATCTAACAGGAAAAACGTGTAACATAATCTCAGTATAAACTGAAATATATAAAGATGGAAATAAATAAAGATGGAAATCTTTATATAAAAAATAGTTCACAACTTAAAAAAAACACGTCAAAGTAAAGTAAAATTTTATTTACAGCACAGTTGAAGATAAATATCACAAAGGGCTTCACAACAAAAAAAAGTTACCCAAGAGCAAGTTTAAAAAGTCCACAGATCTCAGGCTCAGAGGGAGAAAGTGCCAGAGTCTGGGGGCGACTGCTGTAAAAGCTCGGTCTCCTTTAGTTCTCAGTCTTGTATGCTGCACAGCCAGCAGGCCCTGATTGCATGACCTCAGGGACCTACTGTATGGATGTATGGATGTAAAAGTTCACTGATGTACGCTGGTGTTTGTCCATGCAGAACTCAAACCAGAATCTTAAAGTGGACTCTGAAGTTAATGGGGAGACAGTGCAACTGAATTAGCTACGGTGTGACCTGTGAGTACTTAGAAGACTTAGTCAGAAGCCTCACAGCCCCATTCTGAACAAACTCTAACTGCTCCAGGGAACCTTTGCTAAAACAAGTGAACACTGAATTACAATAATCCAAACATGATGAAGTAAAGGCATGAATAACAGTTTCCAGTTCAGAGCATGAAACAGTGGAACTCAAATTGGTAATATTTCTTAACTGATAAAAGTAAGAGTGAACCTGATTTGATAAGCATCCAGAGTGAAGGCTGAGTCAAAAGTTACCCCAAGGTTCCTGAGAGAAGATTTAGCAAAAATGCGAAGGGGACCAAGAGTTTCCATTACTTTAGGCACAAATCTGTCAGGTTAAGTTGGAGCCATCCAACTTTTAATAGCGTCTAAGCACCTATGCACGACCTGTAGTTTAGAAACACCTTGGGGCTTGAGAGATATATAATTGAATGTCATCTGCATACCAGTGATAAGAGAGGTCCTTAAAAGTGCTCAAAATGTGCTGAAGAGGGAGCAGATATAACAGAAACCATAAAGGCCCCATAACAGAACCTTGTGGTACACTGTAGACAAGAGAAGTGGAAGAAGACCTGTACTTAGAAGCAGCCACAGAAAATGATTGTTCAGAGAGATATGGCGCAAACCACTCAATAGCAGACCCTGATTCACCCACCCAGTATCTCAGCCTATGGAGCACAATGTGAAGGTCAATAATATCAAAGGCAGAGGTCAGGTCCAACATCAGCAAAACAGAACATTCTCCTTCATCACTTCACATCAATATGTCGGTGGACTGATTAATTATTAGATTGATCTATAGCTGCTAAGACTTGGGTTTTTTAAACAAAGTTAGTGGATGACAGCATTCTTAGAATAAGCAGGGACCAGACAACAGTGAAGCATTGATTATAGTGAGCACACAGGGACCAAGAGACTAAAGACAATTTTGAACAAAGCTGGAAACAAAATGTAAAGAAAGCAGGAGGATGCTTTCACTGAGTCCAGCTCAGGTAAAGAAACAGGTAAAAAAAATCTTTCTAAAATAAGTGACCAAGCTGGGGTTGGAACAGACAGCGAAGATGATGAAGGAGAAATATTTGCCCCTGACCCTGAAATTATTCCAATTTCATTTTAGAAAAAAAAATTCTAAGAGTGAATAACCATTTTAACAATTTATGAATGTTTGAATGCACAAACACAGCCCTGGATTTCAAACCACATTTTTTTCACGTGGGAAACAGCATATCTTCATGTAGACATATATCGTAAACAAACAAACAAACAAACAAACAAACAAACAAACAATCTGTTAACTGGAAACAACTACGACATGTCCTGTTTGAAGGACCATTCAGGAATGTGGGAGTCCCACATTACATTCATCACCTTACATATGGCATGTACAAACAAAACAAACTGCAGGGCAAGCATAAATAATATATAAATATATGGATCTATGAGTAGAAAATAATGTAACAAAGGATGAATTTAAACCTTACAGATTCATAAGATTTAGATTCATTTAGATCCAAACATTTACCTTTAAAATATAATTTAGATGTTACACTACGCACAGAAACTCCTCCTTGTGAATATTTTAATTAAAAAAAAAAAAAAAACAAAATTAAAAAAAAAAAAAACAAATAAAACCCAAA
>VUQS01031375.1:36452-46724 GCA_015108495.1 Heterochromis multidens | reverse complement strand
CTGTTCATCTACACAGGCTTATCTGTGTAGATGATAAGCCTATCTGTTTTCATTGCATGACTCGATTATCCTAGGATCCAAATATACTGGGGTCTTGTTATAGCCAAAGGAATAACTCAAGAAAGGTTCTTCAAGATTAGGAAGTCCATAAAATTAACAAATGATCTTGATGTCTCTCATAAAGGGAGAAAGAATAATGCTGTCTGAAAGGTGACCTGCGTGGCAGTTTGTGTCAGGGAAACCAAATCCCATAACTTCAGAGTTTAGCATTCTAGCTTACACATTACTTCTTATCCATAATGGACTTCAGATATCATCATTTTGTCCCTACCGAGGCTCCTCAAAAGCTAGTATGTCCTACTCTGAGCTTTGACCTTCCTGATCTACTGTCTGGCCCTCCTCCACTTCATCTTCTGACAGCACTAAGTATGACTCCCCTTCCACAATTCTAAGTAACAATGTTTCTGCCTCATTCAGCCCTCTGCCATACCATACATGATCACTGTTAGTGCCATGTGTGACGTGGTCTAACAATCCAGCTTTAGGTGACTATTAGGTGTGCAGAGTACAGTTTAATCAAAAAGCTGAAGTGTGAGGAGTTATTTGCTAAAGTTTGCGAAACTAACACCACTGACAGTGGTGTTAGTTTCGGTCATTATGCAAATATACTGTTTATAAGGTTGGGGAATCCTGCAGTCAGCTGAGACTGAAGAAGTCACTTGGATAAGTTGACGAAACGTTTCTCCCACTAAAAACGCTACGTCCAGATGAACAGATTCAGCTTTTTGGGATAAGGTGTGTTTCCTTCCTCTAACTAACTTTTTTTCATGTAATAAAAATAGATTTTTACCAGAAATCCCTCTGAAAATCAAAACAATATCATTACATTACATCCTATCATTCAGTGATCAAGCAAGACCTGTTGTCCACTACAAGGGACAGAAGATAAAAAATAAACAAATAGCAATTTTGAAAAAAAAAATGCTGTAGCATGTTTCTTTCAACCATAATACTTAAGTTATCTAAAGAAAAAAAAAGTCAAAATATTAAAACCTTTTTTCTTCTGGGTCTCAGGATTATACATACACTATATGGACAAAAATATTAGATCATACCTCCTACTCTTTCAATTCAAGTGTTTTCAGTCCCATTCAAGCACCTAGCCATGCAGTTTGCCTTTACAAACATTTGTGAAAGAATGGCTTGTTCTAAAGAGCTCAATGAATTCGAGCGTGATGCCATAATAGGATGTCACTGTTGTAACAAGTCAGTTGATGAAATTTCCTTCCTCCTAGATATTCCACAGTCAACTGTAAGTGGTATCACTGCAAAGTGGAAGCATTTAGGAACCACAGCAACTCAGCCACGAAGTGGCAGACTACATAAAGTTACAGAGTAAGATCACTGAGTGCTGAGGTTCATAGTGTATAAAAGTCGCCAACGCTCTGCTGACTCAATAACTGCAGAGTTCCAAACCTCCTGTAGCACAAAAACTGCGCCAGGAGCTTCATGGTATAGGTTTCCAAGGCTGAGCAGCTCATCTAGAGATAATGTGTAGGTGGCCCAGTACTTTTGTTCATAAAGTGTTACACAATGCTTAATTTTTAATCACCAATTGGTAGCCTACCTTAAAGGTTCAGTTTTAGATTCTTTAAGTTTTGGTACTTTTGCATCTTGTTCTAAACTCCATTGTTGCCCAATTATCATAACTGGGAAAGTGATCAATAACTGCTCTATCTGTCAATGCTGTTGACCTAGAGCCCAGCATTTATGAGTAATTCATGTTTTTAGAGGATCTGCACACTCAACACATGTCCAATACACTCACAAATATAGGGGAATGGAAAAAAAATCAATCCGTAACAACACTAATCCACACTGTGGGTGTCCATCAGCAACCCAGAGAGAAGACCAGTCATCAAAGCACATGCACAAAAGCATTAATAACTAATATCTCAAGAGAAAAAAGGTAGAAGTGATTTTATGGAAATCACAATGTTGAGATAATTTCAGGCTTACTGACTGTGCTGAAGACTACTTTGAGTTCTGTAACCTCAAAACACATCATTTTAAAATTAGAACTTTTAATGTCTCCATCTCTGGTGCTTACTGAAAAAGTCCCTAATGCAGTCATAACTGCAACCCTTTGTTAATGTCATATCATGTGACTGTAGCTGATGATCTGTAGAGAATAAGCTGAAGTCATCAGTAAGCTCTTAAAAACATTTGCAAATGACTAAAAGCATAGCTAGTTCTTCTGTGTAACAAAGGATTTATTCACCTATTTTGAAATCTTTATGTTAAATTTTATATAGTGGGAGACTGAAGTGTATATTAGAAATGTATATTGTTCAGTTGAATAACTTACCATCAGACAAGAACATAATAAGCATTTGTATAGTATAGATGCTGCCTAGGGATTCCTCTTCTAACCATGAAAAAACGGTGCACAGAAATAACCTGAAATATTTATTTATTTATTGCATCATGCTTTCTCTTCCTTCTTACTCAGCTTTGCATCTTCTTCTTCCTCCTCTCTCTACCTCCTACTCCTTTAAGTCTCCATTCTCGGATGTGGTTGCCTCTGTTGCTCTAATGCCTGTGTGAATAGCACTATTAGGCCCCAAAACCTTACTGATAATTGGAACAAAGTGGGGGATCGATGCAGAGGGCACACACATACACAACAATATAAACAATCACATTTCCACACAAACACATGCTGGTGCATTTGTATACACACAGTGGATTGGAGCCCTGAAATCAATACAACTCAAAGGCAGGATTTTCCTCAGCATTTACAATGCATACTCAAGACAAGCTACCACTGAACATTTTGTGCAACAGACACAGCAACACTGTGTTGTTATTATTTTATTTGGTTTTTGGGGGTGTACTACAGCACTATGCACTACAAGTTATGCAATCAGAAAACACAGATCAAATACTAAAAGCTGTTTGCTTCCTTGAATTTGCAGGAGTGAGATGCCTTTCCATGATTTTGAAGAATTGTCTATTGTCAGTATTTGTATGTGTAATTGTGACAAAATGTCGCCATTCTAACAAATCCTAACCCTTCGAAAAGCCTTGTGCTTTTATGATATTATTACTTACTTTTATACATACTTTTATTTGCCACGACATAGCATAAACATTTAGTTTTATAGAAATTTGTCATTACAAACCAAATAATGCCAGTTTTGAATGACACTGCTCTTGCTAAGACAGAAATGAATTCAAAAATCTCCATTTCTCTGTGGCAGAATGTCTGTCTTCATTCTCGCCTGTGTGTGTGGGTCTATGTGTGTATGTTTGTGCATTTGGCATGCATGGATACACATGCATGTGTGTATTCCCCTAAATAAATGTCTTGTGTTTTATGGAGTTTTTCCTAGGGGAGGAAGGAGCAGCCAACTGAGACTAACAGGCAGGTCTAAGTGGAAGTGTGCTGATGGGTCTAAGTGGAAGCGTGCTGATGTAGGAGGTTACTACATCCATTAAAACAGGAAAGATATTTAATCATGGCCTTCAGTTGTCCTTCTTTCAGGGCAAGAGCACCATTAATGTCCACGCAGATAGTCCGTGTTCTTTCTTCCACAGGTCGCTTAGTTGCTTGTTCAGTAGTAAAAGTAGAAGAGATGTTTAAGATATTAAATGTCTTTAATGTCTTAAAATTATTGGAGCCTAATGGGCTCTTGTTTGTTTTCTTTTTTCAGTTTTGGTTAATTTGAGTTAAAGTGTTTTTGCTATATCCTAATCTAAGATTTATTAGATTTTATTTCTTAAGCATTTTTTATCTTAAACAAGGGCCATATGCAATATACATAATTTTCTCTACACATGAAACAAAAAAAAAGGAAAGAAATGACTGATGTTATTAAAGTTTACTTTTAACGGAATTTAACAGTTGGTTTAAGGAGTCAGAGAAAAAAATGCTAAATGCATGTACTTTTCTGGTTTTTTTAATTTTTTTTATTGTTTACCTCTACAAATCAACCTATCCCACATTGTGTAAACTAAGGGGAAAAAAAGACTGAGTAAGTAAAAAAAAACAAAAAATCATTCACTGTTTGTAATAGACTTTAAGTTTGACTTTTTTTTAAGCTGATAGCAGTTAAATCTGATTTCATTTGCTGACATAATTTAACTGAATTCAGTAACAGATTATTTACTGCACTGAGACACTTCTTACATTTTTCACATTATATTTTAATTTGTTTGCGAGTAAAGCCAGACCAGAACTAAGTGAGAATTACAGGTTTCATGTGACTTTACCATCAATGGTCTTAATTTACAGTTTTACTACTGGAAATATCCTAAACAAATATTGAATATCCTAAATTCTAACACTGAAATATTCAACTTTGTCTCTTTCCATATATTTAAGGCAATTGTACAGTGAGTCACTTTGTGTCAAAAGCATATTGATTACCTTATCTTTCTCTTAAAAAATAATCCATCTGTACACCGTACAATGCCTATGGTCACATACTCGAATTCTGCTTCTCCTCCTATCCTCCTTTTGCTTGAAAATGCTTTCTCCTTCTCTCCATGTTTTGCACAATGGGAAAAATAACTGTCATGAACTTTTTCATGTTTCTATCTTACAGCTCATTTAGTGAGCGATTGACCACACATGCATGTCGCTCTGCCCTTTGTTTCCTTGGTATTTTTAAGTAATTTGACTATTTGCAAGAAATTTTAGAGAAATGCAGGAAAATGTCAGCAGAAATCAGACATTTAACCACATTAAATACATGATTTCCTGCCTATTTTCCTCTATTCTTACTGACTTCAAATCATTAGTTTAGGTTCGCAGGAGTTCACCTTTTGCAGATCATACAGCACACCTGAGTTCAGCTGCAGCAGACAGCAATAAACGTGGTAGATATTAAAGGACCTAAAAAAAAAGATTTATTTGACTGCTACTTGACTGCTACTTAAAGCTTAAAGTTATGTGCTTGAGACACAGAGATTTACAGCAGTTATGTTGTTCCATATGTGAGATAGAAACCAAGAACAAAATAATGTCAGCTTTGTAGTTAAGTATTTATTTCTTTATGTGCATTTGCACTTCCATTTCTCTCATTGCTGCATCACTGATAACTGAACCAGGCTTCCAAACTTAACTATACATGTAGAGCGCTCCTCCTCTTTTTATACAATTACTCTTCATATTATATGACACCATGGATATCATAAGGTGTCAGATCAATTCTGTACAATGTCTATATCTGTGCAAGGTGTTTCTCATAGCACCAATTTGTGTACTTAAAGTTGTGATTTGCATACATGAGACTCAGATTCAACCTTGATTAGCTTTTCTTCACTCAAAGTGTTGGGTGTGTCTTGAATTAATACAAGAAAAAAGTTAAAGACATACCTTGTATATAAACAAATATTGATGCAGATGCTGTCTGTCCTCACTATTCCAGTTAACTAATCCAGTAGAACCTTACGTGGTTTTAAGTTAATAAAACTAGAAAGCTACTATGTGTCTTTACCATTATCTGAGAAAGATCCTAAAGTTCCCAAAGTTTGAAGAAAAGAAAATACCAACATTTCAAAACATAACAAAGCATCACTTTGTTAATATAGTATGGTAAATGCAAACTTAAATTATGTCAACATTATAAGGTGACTCTGAAGTCCAATAAAACCACAGAAATCTGACAACAAAAAACGTTTAACAAAACACAATGAAATACACATATAAATAATAATTACAATGTAATAACAATAACATTTTTTAGCAATGTTATATTGTTTATATTACAGTAAATGCATTTTGTTTAAAAAGAAACAGATTACAATGTCAGTAACAAAGCCAAGTTTGGTTTATACTGAAGTTTAGTGCAAACTGTAAGTACTGCAAGCAATGCAGTGTTAAATCCCCAGGTATTCAGCTTTTGCATACTGTAAAAATACCACCATAAAGTCAAAAGAAAAAGGCATAACTGTCTGTCATGACAACAGCTTGCATGAACTTCGGTTTCATTTTCTGAAGGAGGACAGTCTCAATTCTCTGTGTCGATATTAAACACCATGCAGCCTGTGAACTGTAAACTGTGTAATGGTTATATAACACCATTAAAAACAAGTGTAAATAATTTTACTCTACAGGTTTGCCTATAAACCATATTTCCTCAGCTGAAAATGTATTTTGCTCTCAGGGAATATCACCAGGAAAAGAATTTAGGAAAACATGGTGCTATTTTTTTTTTACATACAGTTTTAATCTGGAACACTGAGCATAGCCTCCTCTATAGCAAATATAGCAACAGCTGGCTATAAACTTTGCAAAATAAACAAATCATCTTCAGCAGTGCAGAAATAACACATCCAGAACAGTGAAACCAAGCTGCTTCTTTTTAAAAACAGAAGAGTTGGGGCATTTTAGGTAAGGTTAAGCCAACCAGCTCAGCTTTTTAAACACTACTTGTCCTAAATTTAACCTGTAAGGAAAAATCTTTAAAATATTTTTTATTTAGATTTTCAGCAGATAATGAACTGTGTAAAGAGCTACTGTATGTGTTTTTGTAGAGAAGTGACTTTCTGATGTCATCTTGTCTGTGGTCTGTGGTGTCCTTGCCTGCTTGGCCAGACCATCACAGTTTATTTGTCTTTAGGTAATTGAAAGATTACAGAGATTATCCCACAAACCAAACTCCTGCTTTTGGAAAATCCCCTCACCACCAACTCTCTCTCTCCCTCTCTATCTCCCTCTCTCTCTCTAATTGATCAATCAGTCAACCAATAGACTGTGTTAATAGTTATAAAAAAATGATTTGTCAAGAGAAGACATAATTTATCACAGTGCCTCTTTTTTAACATCACCATGGCTGTAATGGATTATGCACGTGTATTGTACGTTTATATTCACATACTTCTGTTTTCAGAAGACTGAACAGCAAGGTATTAGACTGTCATTGCATGCACGTGTACCAAAAGTGTGGCTGCCCCACAAGTCAGTGCAAGTTTGCACTTTGGTCCATTTTATCTACTTTAAAGAAATACAAGAGAATAAGTGTAGAATTTAGACAATGCCTTGATGCATATATTGGAATAGATAGATACAGTTCTTTTTTTGATATGGTAAAAGGTTTAGTGGGAGTAGTGTGAAATTTGGCACGTAAGGTGTGAAACTTGAAGTATAACTTTTATTAGATACTGAAAACAGTAGTGAAGTTTGACAAACTCACACCTAACTGAACAATCTAAAAGTGACTCCATTGTGCTTTAGCAATAACCTTGTCATTTTCATGAGGGGTGATTTGCTACGGTTGACAGGTGGGATTGTACCAACTGAGTGCTTGCCTCAGAGGTTGAAAACATATTCATTCAGTAAATCTCTGTGGATTTATTTTAGATTTTATATATGCAGTGGCCTTTTTCTAGAGTTACCAACTGACAATCATGGATTGCCACCCATCTATGAGAGCATGGCTATGTGTCAGGTAACTGACATTTGAATGGTCTACTCACTCACTGTGTGGTGTTGAGGTGTCAACACCTTTGTCTGGACTTGACAGAAAGTCAGCTCTGATGGATTTGACATTGCAGCTCCTTGACATTATTGCTCCCATTGAGAGGTCTGTAGGAGTCCACACCTACAGGATACAGAATCCCTCTTTCTTTCTCTGTTTCACATACACACTCAGGCACATATGCACATGCATTCACATGCACACTTGCATAACTTGACCACACAGGCTCAAAGCCAAATTGCATAATCCTTCAATGATCCATCAAGTGTTTGAGCAGCCATTGTGTCCTGACCATTAACTGGGCAAGGAGAGCATCTTTGAGATGGTAATGTTGCCGTTGTCATTTAGCACATGGCCAAGACAAAATGCCAACTGCTAATCAGCCATGTGTGTTAGAGAAAGAGAGAGCAAAAGAGAGAGAGGACCATTAAGGCTTTTCATAAATTCACATAGGCATTCTTCCTCATTATTTGTGTGGAAAACCTATCACAAACTGGCCACAGGCAATAATTGGGTTTTTGTTGGGAATCTCGTGGAATACAGTGAATGCTTAGTATTTATATAAACTTTCCATCAGGCTTGAACAATGCCGGGCCATTTGGCATGAAGTGGACCACAATTAGTGGGTAACTACTGACAACAAGTTCCATCCAAAGGTACAACTACAAAGAAAGCTTGTTTATATCAGAATTTCTGACCATGGTTTAAACTCTTATCATATTATCTTGACTAATCTTGTAGGTCAGAAGTAAGTAAACTTGCACTATCTGGTACTACACCTATTAAAAACATTTGTAACTTAAGTACATAGTAGAATGCATGTAATATACGAGACCAACATTCAGAAATTTTTATGGTAACAACTGTTTGTCTTTGGGAGGTTTTGATAAATTTTGGATAATAAAATCTTTCCTGTAGTATTGTTCCAATACATCAGTACTAAAAATCATGGACAGAACACATTATTTTTGAAACAATATTCAGTACCTGCACCCACTTTACTTAGAGCAACACGTGCATGCCCACACAAATGTGCAGCATGGTGCACTGGGATGTTTGGGTGCATTGTGTGGTACACTGTGATGTAGGGGGCGGACATTTAACAGATGGTGCCAGCTACCTCCCTGGATAGTAATGTTCAATTGTCTGTGTCCAATTTACACCTTTTGAAATGGGCGAGAAAGACAGAGAGCGAGGACAGTGAGAGAAATGATACAAATGAAAGCAGGGTTAGAGAGGAAACATGGTGTACTTTATTATTTTTATTATTTGTAACTTTTTAAATTATCACATGGATTCTGTTCCCTCTTCTCCAGAGCTACATACACTTTAGCGTGGCTGTGTCCACCTTTCTCTTCTCCCACCACCCCTCTAGTTACATAGCTCCCATGGGCTCGTGCCTGTGGAGTGCTATAATAAGAGCATGTTGAGGTCAACTTTAATTTGATAGGGAAAAAAAGCAAACAAGTCACCATTTTATTTATTTAGTTAGTTCAATTGCCACACTCGGAAGGAATTAGTTCCAGTTCAATTTGTTCAAAATGACCCAGATGAGTTCAAATTTGTCTTTGGTAATTGAACACAGTTTTTCTTTTGTTCTTCTGTAAATATAAGCTGAGCCATGAAATGGAATTATTCATAGCTCCCAGCTTTGGTTGGAAAGTAATGGGTGAAGCAAGGTGTGTCAGTAACTGGATGTTTTTTTTTTTTCTTATTGAGCTTGGGACTTTAATCATCTATTTTTATTTTTATTTTTTTCACCATACAGCTTTTAATAAATGAATAAAAAGTAATGTATCTAATCCCTTATTGAGTCAGAAGATATTAGGGAGAGAGTAAAATGCCCTTTTCCAAATACATTTGAACAGATTTAAAATGATAGATTTAAGTATTTGTCACAGGTTGGGTGGTTAACAGGTATATGAAAAAGCTAAACTGCTAAAAGTAAGAGAATTGGCAAAAAATAGACACTTTAGTCATGTCAGAGAAACAGCTTACATGATACTATGTTCATATGGAAACTTGTGCAATTTTATCTATTCTTAAGATAAGCCTATTGAAAAAATAAAGCTTGTCAGGTGTTAGTATGTAGATTGCAATGCTTAGGGTGTAACTCCTCTGGGGAATCTGTGCATTGCAGGGCTGCTCCATTTACTACAGTAGCTTCATTAAAAACTCTACTGCATTTCTCTGTCTTTCTCTTATGTGTGTTGATACATCTCATGTGTGCTTGCTCAGTCTTTGATTAATGTGAATCCAGATCACCAGCACTCACTCACTTGAGTTTTTCTTTAGAAACACTGGATGGATAATGGAAGCCATTCAAGTGTAATGAAAGCTGTGTACAATACACACACAGCAAAGGTTAGCCATTTTTACCTCTGTGCCCCCCCACCTCTACTCCTTGCTCTCCTCTTTTCCAGGGGCCTGGCCAGGGATAGAAGAATACATGGTGTATTTTTGACTATTTTTGGAGGGGGAAAAGACACTAAAAACCATTAAGGGCTAGACCTGTGCATGTAGAAATAAAAAGGAGGCAACTGGAATACAAAAGTGAGAAAGCTAAAGTTGCAGACTTGAAATATATCTTAGAGTCCTTTTTTATCCTGTCTTTAGCCTCTGGTAGGCTTCTTCTCACTGATTATTGCCATCATTAGAAAAGACCATTTTTACTGCTGTACTCCACCCATACACACACACACTGACATCTGCTTTTAAACATGCATTGGTGTGCAAAGTATTTTATTTGAACTCACAAAATATTAACAGTCACACACATGTGCTC
>VUQS01031375.1:23560-36432 GCA_015108495.1 Heterochromis multidens | reverse complement strand
ATCCTTACTGAATCTTAATGAATTCAGATGATCAGTGGAGCGCACACACACACACACACACACTGACATCTGCTTTTAAACATGCATTGGTGTGCAAAGTATTTTATTTGAACTCACAAAATATTAACAGTCACACACATGTGCTCACACAAGCTGAAACATTCATTAGGTATACATAGTCCTGCAGGACCAACGCTTTCAGTCTCTCTTGTTAAGAATCTATTCTCTTCTCAACCTGCTGGAAAGCAAGTGTAACACAATGCCCTAAATGGAATGGGATATAAAGTTGATGGTTTGAAAATATGAGGTAACAGCCTGGCTATGACTGAAGCATTAACAATCACAGGGAGCTTGTGCTGTTTGATGCCAAATGGTCCCTTGAGGGTGAGGCTCACCGGTCAGCTCCCTACAGAGACGCAGTGAGCACTTTGCCAATTTACCATCATTCTACCCTTTGTAAGGCAACACAGCACAAACATGCCTTTGTTCACTGACCTTTGAATAATTCAGCTCGAGCAAAATGCTATGACACATTTTTGATCAAAGTCTCAGTATCAAGGGGAGGAGGCATTTTCCAGACGCTATGTGTTCCTCTCCACTGAGGATAAAAGCTTCACTCCACAACACAATCACTAACAGTAAGGATAAAACGACAAAATAGAAGATCCCTCAGAAATGTGGGACAGTCCATTTGTTTAAAATAATGAGAGCACCTGATGCTGTATAAAGCATTACTCCCACATAACTCCTTGTCCTCTAGGGATTTCACCTCTGTGTGGGGTAAAAAATTGAAGCTTGAATTATCTGGAAGTTTTCCATGGAAATTTCCTGTCCCTTCACCCTCTGATAAATGGTTGCAGATTACAGGTTGGTGACCAGGCGTACAAATCCACTTCAAAGCTTTGTCTGGAGGAAGTCATTTGTTACCCCCTAGGCATCGATCACAATATAACCTCAACTTCTAAACAATTCATTTGAAGAAGCAGAGGAAACAGAAAGCACCTGCTGAGTTATAGGCTGTACCTGGACTCTCCATCATCTAGTGACTACCTGTTTGACAGACTACGTTTATTTGTATATGCGAACACATGTATGCATTTAGGTGTGTCCATCATCCTGTAGCAATATGTGTTTGACTTTTTATGTTGTTGAGATTCATGATTTTGTTACCCCCTTTGGCATTTTGTGGAAATTGAAATGTGCTTCGCGAGTCCAGGGGGAATTTCTTTAAAGCTTTAAATGGCAAAACTAATGGGCTGTCTGTGTGTGGGGGTGTATTTGCAAACACGTGGCTATATTTGTTTTTTGCACTCAAATATGATAATGGTCATATCTGCATTTTTCTTTTATCTCCCGTCCTTTGCACCAAGTCTTTTCCTCTCTGCCTCTGTCTTTTACACCATCTGCTGTTGGGATTGTCCGTATGGCATTAGACAAATTCCTGTGTTACCCAAGAAAGATGACTGCTACTGCATGTATACTGCACCAGTTGGTTTTGTTCAAGATAACAGATCAACATGTATAAATCACAATTTAGAAAATCAGTTAGTTCTCATTAAAAATAGCCCTGCCGTTCTTAGAAGTTCCCATGGAGTATGGTACGTGGATAGTGAAAGTGATTGTTTTTAGAGACCATTTGAACCCTTTGGCTTTCCCTGACGAGCATTAACAAGAGATGCAGACTCTCGGTAGAGGGAATTTTACTCACACCATCATTTTTTCCTACTGGCAACACATTCATTTATTGGAATATGCAGTTGTAATTACAGTCAGATCCATCCGCGCCTTAATGGTGAGGCAATGATTGCTAGCTGCTGGCTGTTAATTGCAGTTACACTGTAAGTCTACGTGTGAGTGAGGCAGATGTCCTTTGTTACAGTGTATGCTGCACACTGTGCACTTGCATCTTATAAAAGACTCTTTGACATCACAGAGCCAGATGCTTGTTATTATACATTTACATAAATTTCAGTGTATTACTCAGCTATATCTGCTGTTGATAAAAGATAATTACTTGGATATTGTTTTGGTAATTGAGTGGTAACAATTTGCTATTTCCACATTATTAATTTCTTGTTTCCACCTTATTACCCCACTATTACCACTATAGTGCTGCTGGTTTATTTTCTGTTGAAAGTGGAAAACAAAGACAAAATCATAGAGCCTTTGGTAAATATGTGTCAGAGTCACAGATAAATTGATTATTTAGCAATGATTGGAATCAAAAGTATAATTGACGCTGTGCACAATATGTAGGGTTTGTTTTTAGCCATGCTTCAAAGCCTGCAGATTTAAAGGCAAGCTATTTGAGTTAAATATTTAAGAAAAACCTATTGTTTGCAATCTGGGGTGTCAGGTCTTTGATGTTTAATATCTCAGAACTGTTCTCTATTCTGATAAAACCTGATAATTCCAACCTTGCTATTTGTCTAACAGTTTCTCAGTAAATTAAATAACGATATATCAAACTACTCCAACCAGGGAATAAGATCAGTAGAGGTTTCTGTAGAGTACAAATCGCTTGATGTTTCTGATTAGTTCTGGAGGCAGAGCGTTATATTTATTGTAGTGAGTATGCATCATCTGAATAAAACCTTTGACATACGCATGTCAAAGCATTTTCTAGAATTACATATCTTGTATGTGTGCTGTGTGCATGGGAAGGCCCAAAAACGTGTGCAGTTGTAGTGAGCATTGAATATGCATTGTTTTTTGGGGTTTTTTTATGTTGCTGTAGATGCTGTGACCTTTCCTATAGAACAGCTGTGAAGTCAAGTGACAGAGGAGCCGTAAACCAAAATGTTCTGACATTAAAAACACGATGCCATGGCCATTGAGTCCTCTTCCTAATATACTAACTGTAGACTGTGAAGAGAGTGCATGCATTTTTTTATAACACAATAAAGTTCTGTAGCACCACAGTCAAGACTAAAAAAAGGTGAATACAGCTGATTTCTCTCAATGTGTTGAATTTTTCTGCCAAAACTTGATTTAAATTAGTATTTATTCAGTGATAAATCAGAACACCTGTCAGTGAACTTATTTCTAATTGTGTGGCAGATGTCCATACAAAATCTTTATCACAGTTTTAACATAGTTGTTACAAACAAATTGCTTGCCGCCACCATAAAAATCAGTGAGCTTAACTCTGTGTGGGAAAAATTTGCAGTTGAATAAACGTATTAATGATCTATTGGAAGTGGGTGTGTGTGTGATAATGCCTTTTCTTTTTCCACATATAAAGACTATACATGTCTCATTAAGCGCCTTGAGGCGACTGTTGTGATTTGGCGCTATATAAGTATAATTGAATTGAATTGAATTGAATTAAACTGAATTGCTTCTACTTCAGAAAGTATCAGTATCATAAAATGATTAGTACTTCCTGTCTCAGTTATGCATGTACTTAAATAAGAAATATCAGGTCGATTCTTGTTTTAAAACTGATTTAAAAATTATCTAAAAGGAGCAAATAAAACAGAGCAAATAAAAGTAGCTTGAATATAGACAATGAAATATGTTGCATCATGCCTTACAACCCTTCTTCTGGGCAACATAGCATATGGTGTTGCACTTGGCAGATAAAAAAAAAAAAAATTCATCATCTGACTTCAAGTACCTTCTGCCCATTTGTCATCCTACTGTTGCATCATTTTTTTATTATTTGGGTGGTTATTTGCCCATGTATTAGTATTGATTAGCTAACTAAAGCCAGTCACATCACAAAAGCTAACAGGTGGTGTGATTAGGTGAAAGCACAATTTTAACAAGGGAGACAAACATTGTGCTGCTGCTTACCTCAACTTGTTGTCTCACTTCTCTTAAATTCACTTAGAATTGGATGCAAAAAAGAACCACTGAGTTACCAAGAGCACAGACAGGTAAAACACTTTTGCATGTTACTGGTCAACTCTGTGCTCAACCTGTGCCAACACAAAAACGAGGCCCAAAGCAGCAATCCATCAGATGTGGAGCCCTAATGTGTTCACTGCGTGTTTAACTGCTGGCATTTTGACCATCATCAATAAGTAGTGGATCCCTTGAGTTATTATCTTTGCATATTGCCTCTAGAGTGTGTCCATATAGTTACAATAACACAGCATACATGCTACAAAGAGGTAAAGAAAGAAAACTGCATCGTCCTATATTTTCAAAGATTCTGAAACTTTCGCACATTAAATTCTCAAGTCCCTACTATATACGGCACTGTGCACAAATCTTGAGCCACCCTTTGTTTCTTTATATTTTGCTTCCAAGGAGCCCGATTTTCTTGTCATTTTTTGAAGTGGTCTTCAGCAATAGTTCTCCAGGCTTGCTGAAGGTCTTTTGAAAATTTTCTTCGGACATTGGCTGCTTTTTCACTCATTTTCAGTCAATTAGTTGTACCTGACCTTTTTCAGAGGAACTTTTTTTTGTTTGTTTGTCAAGACACTTAAGACTGATGTATGACTCATTCAAGTGGAAAAAAGGCATCTAACTCAACAGATGAACCAGTGTTGTGTCTACACATAACAGACAACTTAGCAAAGCACCAATTTGTAAATGATATTTTTGGGCATTTTGTTACTATGCAAAAACACATCATTTGTTCCCATTTCTTTAGTTGAATATATGAAAAATGCCAAAGATAACACAGTTTGACAGGTATAAAATAGTATTTTTGTACCAACAAGGTGATTCCCTAAGCGCTATTAGCTGAAAACCTGGCATATCTCCATGCCAAGATATGCCCCTAAAAAATATGAGGAAACTGGAAAAGTGGAGGACAAAAGAAGATGTGGCAGGCCTTAAAAAACTATCTACAGCAGAAGAACTGTATCTGAAAGTCATGTCCTTAAGACATAGGGAAAAAACCTAGCAAACACCTGACACAGGACCTGAGAGATGCATCTAGCCCTTCAATTGATCTATCTATTGTTCACCAAAGCCTCATCAGAAATTGATCATTTCAGTGAATAGGTGGCTGTCAAGAAGCCATTCTTAAGGAAGAGAAACATGGAGAAAAGGCTGAGGTATGCCACATTACATAAGAACTGGACTAAAAAACAGTGGCAACAGGTCTTGTGGAGTGATGAATGCAAATCTGAAATTTTTGGTTTAAATTGTCATCAATATGTATGGAGAAGGTCAGAAGTGAGGTTCAACAGTGAGTGTCTACAGCCATGTGTGAAACACAGTGGAGGCTCATGTCATGGTTTGGGGCTGGATTTAAGCCAGTGGTGTTGGGAATTTTGTTAATATTGATGGAATTAGGACTGCAGAAAAGTACTGTTGGATTTTGATCCACCATGCTATACCATCTGGAAAGCATCTGATTGGCAACAGCTTCATTTTTCAGCATGACAATGATCCCAAACGAAGAAAAAGGCAGCTGACATCCAAAGAAGAGCTTTTAATGCCCTTCAAGAAGCCTGAAGAACTATTCCCGAAAACTACTTAAAGAAATTAAAAGAAAGCTTTAAAGCCTTATATACTGTATTTCCATGTATGTTTGCACCTGTTTCAATAAATCAATGCAACTATTTCCCATTTTCCTACCAAAATATAAAGAAATGAGGGGTGACTCAAGACTTTTGCACATTAATGTAGGTTTATTCCTTCAGATTACTGGCTTTTAAATAAAATTATTTTTAAAAAAATCCAATTAATTAATAAATTAAATGAATTATAAACTACACTATATATATGGTCACTGTGCTGCCAAACAGAATGTACGCAACTAAACAGCTCTTGGGGCCAGATTGTCTGATGCCATTCACACATGGTCTGATGATGGTGATTCATAAGATTTTGTTGCAATTTCGGAAAAAAAATCTGGAACGCATTCACTCTGAGACCATAAACACTGCCACAGACCATCATCTAAAGATGGAACAAGTGTTATTAAAAGCATGTACATGTCATCAACATGTGTGCCTCATGTGGCCGTCTTTGTGTGTGTTTTATGGGATTTCAGTTTATGAGCAGATGATTCAACCGCAGACAGAGTATGTATGTGTAATTGTGTTAAGGAGTGGAAATCAAATATGCTAGATTAAATGACAAAACAAACAGATGTGTGTCTCTGTGATGGGAGAAAACATGGGTGTGGTAGACAGATCTAATAAAGCAGGCAGTATGGTGGCAATAAGCTGAGTTAAGTAACCTTGATTCCATCTATTAGCAGTGTTTACCATATCCTTTATTACAAAGAGATGAATTGCAGCCCTTAGCTAAAGCAGTGCTAAATCAAATAGGATTTAAATACATTTGCTGCTAACTCAAATGAGATTCAAATACATTCACTTGATCGCTATTTTGAATCTGATTATTTGCTTAAATAAAAACAGTCACGAATGTGTGTAGGGCTCTCTATGAATATGTCACTGTGTACATATTTTTTATGCTCTCATGAGTATGTGACGATTGATAGTTCTATGTACAGCCAAGTCATAAGGTGACAAAGACTGTGTTAAGGTTTTACAGCAATCTGCTCACCGGTGGAATATTGGTTGGATTCCAAAGGGCCGGGAGTACATCAGACATATGGCAAAACAGCTGCTGCTGTACGAAAGATAAGCTAAACTCTCCATCATGCCATGTGACACCTCAGAGAGCCTCACTGCACACATTGATCTCCATAGGCTTTTTACTGCTTGTCAAACTCCTGAATATATCTGCCACTGTAAAAAAAGGTAGCCTGGGGGGAAGGGAATGCAGAAGAGCATAGTAAGATGCAGGCAAGAAAAGGGTTAATCAGGAGGCAGAATGATTTTAAAAGAGAGGTGATACAAACTCCTGAATGTGCATAAGTTGAAGGAAGACAAATGTAGACAGAAAAGAGGAGGAAAACAGGAAGGATGTTGCAATACAACACACATCCTCCCAAGAGACTTATACCCTGAGGGAATACTGTGATCACTACTATGTATGTGCACATGTACATGTCTGTGTATGTGTGTCACAGTAGGTGGTTTCAGTATGAACTATCACACAGTTTATTCATGACAGCTCCCTGCTGATGGGTACAGAGACACCGAACAACCTGCTTGCAACTCAGTGCTTTCCTGTGTCACCAACATGTAGTCACTCACTTTTCATTTTCTTAGATAAAATGTGGTTATTTGCACATTACTTAGACCAAAAGCTACAAGCCTGCTTCATATAATAGTTGGAAAAAAGTGATTGCATCTGCATCTTTTTGTTCATATTACAGTTATATATACACGGTATGAAAAAAACAACCAAATGTCTTATAACATGTGATGGATTAATAACTAGCTTTTGTGATGTTATATAACATGTATCCAAGAAGCATGAATGTTATTTAATGTAGATTACTTTCACCTTGCAGGACAGATCCCACTTTTACTAGACACTATTATTTGTGCACGCAAGATGCCATGAAATGAAGTTAAAACTGAAGTGGCATGGGTGGCAGACAAGTTCCAAATTAAAGCAGCTGAGACTCAATACAGACAGCGTTATTATCTTATGGCTATCACGCCTAGTTACACAGGCAGCAGAGACACAGAAGCATTCTAGGGTTCTAACAAGTCTGAAACTGAGACCAAACCCTAATTCAGACAAACTGGGAGGATGATGTGATAGAAACACATGAGAAGGAAAATGTATTTCTATTACAATGTGCAGGGATACCACTGGTATGTTAATTAAGCTTTGTGGTGAAAAATACTTTGAGTGTCTGTTTAGCAATTTTTTATTAAGAGCTTGTTTTGTGTTTGGGTAAACAGCATATATATAAGTAATAGCAGTTGCATTATTTAATGGTTTTCTAATTAGAACATGTTCATTATGCTAGTAACCATGTAGAACTGCTAATCCCTAGTGTGGTTAGAGCATGCAAGTCTGGTGAAATCTGTAATGTAAATTTTTCAGTCATAAGGTGATCTTAAAGACTTCAGAATAATGCAGTTTATTTTTAAGTCATGATCCAACATTGATCAGGTGATAATACACCCCACCCAAAAAAAATAAATAAATTCATGGATTTGGAGAATCATGACACCCCAAAAACATTAACTACTTGTGATATGTACACTAAAGCCCCATCCACATCCATAAAAGGGACTTAATACATACTTATCACCTTGTAGCTAACAGTTACTGATCTGGTAAATTATTGTCTTTCAATTTTCTCATATGTCAGTAAACACTGTGCTTTACTCCCATTTATAGTCACTTCAATACCGTGCCTCAAAGTTGAGGTTAATCCAGCTTGGTACCTCCCCATTTCTCACCTCTAACAATTATTTTGCCTGTCACCAAATTTTATTGACATTCCATTAGCTCTGGTTGCTACATCACTGTTTGTGTCCTCTCTTGTGAACATGAGACAATGGGAATAAAAGACCTTTTGTTTGTACAGTATACACAAACAGCCAAACTTAATCCAATTCAGGTGTTACTTTCTTATCTCTCTCTAGTGGATTCTCTCCAATCAGTATGAAGTATTGAGTGCATGTAATAGATGGCCATTGTGTAATCAACTGGGGATACTATGCTCAGTACATGGTAAAATGGGGGAATGAGAGAACGGGATGAAAAGTGTTTTATGCAATTTCAGCTTGACTTACAGAACTGTTGTGTTGGTTGCCTGGTAACTGTAAAACTGAGACGCAAGTACAGAGATTCTAGTGAACAAGTCTCCCTCCATTTTTCTCTTTTCTTAGCGGCTTGCCTTCTATGTCTCCCTATCAGCCGTATACACTGTATATTCCTCCTTTGTTACGAGTGAAAGGTTGTAAAAACCCACATGTTTTTTTTCACCTTTTGTCTGTTTTTTTTCCACAGATTTTGACTTAGAAAGATCACAGAGAGAGTTGTGACAGGGAACTCATACTTTGACAGCAGGGATGAAAGGCAGGGATAGAGCGAGGTCAGACACGGCTAAGGGAATATTTCACAAAGCCATCAGTCTCATGTAGAAAGCAGGGCTGGTAGACATGTGACATCCACTGTCCTTTTCTCTGTTGGGCCCTCTCCCTCTTGACCAGTGACACAACAACAAGGTGTGAAAATTTCAAGTGTCTGTGTGTGTGTGCATTTGTGTGCATGTGTAAAAGAGGACCATCATGCCATGTGGTCACATTTTTTTTTTTTTTTTGCCCAATGAATATGTACTATATGCTTTTTTTTGTTGCATTTGCATTTCTCTTTCATATTCTCACTTCCCCACGCTATTGTGCATCTTGGCAAGTTGTGAAATAGTACTAACAAAGTATAATCATCTCTGTCAGCCACTGAAAATTGGCTATCAGGATTTAATGGCCCTCAAATATAAACAAAACAAAATCTATGTGAGAGTCAAGAGAGTGTACGGACTGTTTAGCAGCTGGTTTGTATCTCCAGGCCTGCATTCAAGGATTACTTTTTGCTCCCTTTCTGACAGTGAATTTAAAATTCTGTATTAAATTTCCATATTTGTCGTTGACAGAGAGAGCGGTTTATTAATCTGTAATCGAAAAGAAACCACAATAATTTTCATAACCTGCAGACTCGGCACCTGCAGTGAGATTCTCTTTGTTCTCCCGCTCCCTCATTCTTTTTCAGGCCCTGTCTCTTAGAGCTGTACACGTTTTCAGGCTCACTGGAGGCATTCCAATAGATCCATCAATTTGGCAAAGCAGTGTGTGTGAAGCATAAGAGTCATTCCCTCAGGATACACACGCAAATACACACACACATACACACACACACTAATAGACAATCTATGTTGTTTATTTGCCTCTCCTCTGTGTTTTTACCTGCAGGATGTCTCAGAGGTGATGTCATGCGTTAGTTAGGTCCTCTATGTTGTGGTTCCATTTGTTTTTATACATGGCTATGCTGGCCTGTACTGAATAAGCTGCTAATTGAATACTCCCATATCATGCCATACACTGTTGTAGACACCATCCCTGTATGTCCTTCTCTTCACTGATTACAGTGCTATCAGTCACAGGATAATATGATGGTGCAGTGGTGTCAGAATGCGTCACTGTATTCACACACACACATACAAATCATTACTTTCTATATGTCTTCATTAGAAAAGGGTCACGTGGGCCTCAAATTTAAACAAAATCTTTATTTTTCACCTGAAGTCAAATGAAGCACAGCAACACAAATTAGCAACATGATATGTACAGTATGCCCAAACCCATATAGGTCTTGCAAGTTCATTAAAAAACAACAAGCACTCTTGCATGATCCAGATGATGTGACTCGACTAATTAAAAGGTGTCACACTCTTAAGGTCTCAATTTGCTGATGAGCTAAATCAGGACATTCTCTTTCAGGGTTGAATGATCTGTGCGGGTGGGGGTTCAGCACTTGTGATTGACATTCGAGATAAAGACAATGCTGTTTCTGCACATATGCGACAGATACAGACACGCTGTTCTTCCTACAGTTATCTAATCAGTTGTTCTGTCTTCTTTCTTTGTTCTTTTTCCCTCTGTATTCTGACATCTGCCTCTCTTGCTGTCCGTCCAACCCCACTTGCCTACTTGGGGACTTCAGTGATGGCTTCAAAAGGCAAAGTTCGAGGTGAGTGGTGGCTGTTGCTGCTGCTTTTCCTGCTGTGCCTCAAACTTAACCCGACAAACTATTATCAGAAGAGAGACTTAACTTTTTAATTTAAAAATAATAGACTGATATTTTATTTATTTTTTATTTTTTTGGTTGCATTCTTTTGTTTTTATGTTGTTCTTCTCTGAAAAAATTATTTGCTTGAGTATAAAATTGCTTCAGTATAGATTTTTAGATTTGCAAATTAGTAAATGAATACTAGGAAATCATTTAGGTATGTAAACACTGAAAAGGGCAGCCCAAGGTCATACAATTATTAATCAAGTATTTAACTGCATCCTTTGCTATTGCTTTTATTGGAAAGGTGGCAGTAAATTAAAGAGATCAAAATCTTCTCTGTCATCGTCTGTGTCTGCAGTATGGCAGCGAGAACGGATTATAGATCAAAAAGTGAGTCAGAGAGGAGAAGCAAAGTGTTTATTTGAGAGCAAATAGCCTGATTTCATTCTGTGTGCCTCAGCAAATATCCTTCTCAAAGACTAAGAATTTATTCAACCGTGATTATAATCCCTGTTTAGTTACCATCTTTGGCTAATGATTACAGACACACACAACAGTCACTTCCTGAGCAGAGATGTGATCATAAGTCAGATGAGAGGGTTGGTATCAGCTAAGGTTGGCATACCTAATAAAAACACTCAAACTGTATCAAAGCATATTTGGCAGAAATTCTGCCTTTTTTTTATTTTATAGATTTGAAACAGTGATTATGCAATAAATATGTTTCAAAGTGTTTCTTCAACAATCAGAATCTGAGCCAAATTTTGAAATTAAAGTGGCAGAACTTGAAAAAATATGGCACTGTGCAAAGCTTTTATATAACTCAGGTGATTATGATGAGATCACAGTAGAGCTCAGTCTCAAATTCCTCTGTGTGACAATAATAGGGCAGTCAGAACCAGAAAGAACAATCTTCAGCAACAAGAACATGGCTCCTGCAGCAGATGGCATGGCCCCCACAGAGCCCTGATCACAACTTCATGGAGTCAGTATGGAATTAAATGAATAAATAGAGGCAATTGAGATAGAAGAAGTATGGCAAGTTGCACATCATTTTAGAGACTTTATATTGGAAAATAAAATGGCAAATCAGCTCATGTAAACAGCCTTTATCTTAATCAAGAAACCTCCTATAGAAACACAAAATTTTGAACTTTTGTTTGTTAATTCTCTTTCCAATTAATTTCTGTCCTCAGAATATATGCGCTCCTTCTGCACAGGTCCATCCATTGTGAGCACATTGTGGTGCATTTTTCCCATATTTTTAAAACGTGTGATGTTAACAAGTTATATATTACTATTTACAACAAAATGTAACCTGGTCATGATGTAATTTCAAATACATGAAGCAACATTTGTTGTTTTCAAAGTTTGCCTGTTGTGGAATGGTTAATTTGGTATAATCCTCATGTTAAAACGCTGTCATCTCTTTGCATCCTCCTTCCCCGCCATCCTCAGCTGTAGTGATAGTAGTCACAGGATCAACATCACATTCCCCCTCAACACTTCGCTAGTCTTCTCATTTTCCTGCTGTGTCTGAATGCATAATGAATTTAGACCACCTCTTTCCTGATCAGCATCCAGCTGCATGTGTTTAACTGTATCATCTCTGTCTCACTTGCTGTTGATTCCCTCCTCGCTTTAAAGGCTACGCTAACCTGACTATCATCCTTTTCTATCTTACTGCGACAGTATAGGAAATCCATTGCACTCTTAATAGTGGGAACAGAAGATGTGTAGATCAGAGTCGAGCACATGTCTCTGGCCTGCCTCTCTTACCCTTATAATGAGGCTACTGGTAGGAAAACATAACAAGCCAGATAAGATTCATGCTGATCAGTGGGTGGATAAAGGCTTAGCTCACCTCAAAGCATCGGTTCATCAGTATGTGTGCGACTGAAGGACTGAGTGGATGGTTAAGGGTGCCTTTATGCTTTTGTAAATGTATATATAGTATAGCCAATTACTGCATACGGCATGAAAGATTAATTCAGAGATGATTTTTTTTCCTGTTCCTCTACTTTTTTCTTTTTTTAACTTGTGGAAGTTTAAATCGCAGTTTGCAAATGAGCAAGAAAAGGAAAAAAGCAACAGGAAAAAAAGAAATACATGGCGCTTGTATGTGCAGAAATGACACAATTTCCAACTAAATTTAATTAGTGCCTTACAAACTTTGCTGACTTATTTAGAGTGAGTGTTGTACATGCATCACTTGCAACGTAACCACACACAACACCACATATCCACTGATTTGGCCAAAACACTGAAAAACAGTGCCCAGTCACTGATAGGGTAAAGTT
>VUQS01031375.1:0-23388 GCA_015108495.1 Heterochromis multidens | reverse complement strand
CAGTCTCATAGTAACGCTGCAGTGGATGTTATTTCTACAGAATTACATTTGAGAAAACATTTTTTACAAGCACATGATTTATATTATGAAAGAATAATTCAATATGAGCAAATGAACATCTATTTGGTGCTCAAATGTTACAGCTATTGGCTGCATACTGTAAATACACAATCATAACATCGTTTAATAAGTTTCACTCAATTTTCCTAATTTTCCCTCCCAGCCTCCCAAAGCAGCAATTTTGGCATAGTGGCCAAAGTACATTACTACAACATCTGTATTCATCAAGTGATGCACACTGGCCCAAAAGCATTCATTCAATCAATGGAAAAGGAGCCATTGCGAAACTGTGTGTTAGAAACTCTGAAAAATGCCTCTTCTCGTTGTAAGAATGTTTCACTCTAGGACATAAAAGATGTGCCGTTAACATCTGTTACTGGATAGCAGGGTCTTGCTTAGTGCATTGGAGCTGTTTTTAATGGCACTTAGTTTTGGCTTAGCGTATTTACTTAGCTATAGTGTATATAACACAAAATGCTAAAAATCAACAAGGTTTTGGAACCAAAACATTATGAAGTTTAGTGAGTTTCTTGCAGGTCAAAAGTTGAGATCTGTTTTCACTCTGCTTTTCTGAACATTTGGTAAACTGGTACTGTACAAGTATGCAAAGTCAGAAGCGGTTCTTGTTTGCAACCTACTCATGATGTACAGTAACTGGTTTATTTTGACAATGAAGAAAAATTTAACTCTAAAAAATACATAACTTCAGGCAAGTTTTTTATAAGGATTATTGTAATGGTATTTTTAATTATTTGTTTATGTCTATGTAGCACACATGGGAAAAATACTACCCGGGGACTGGATCCGACCTCCAGATGTCCCTAAAGGAAAACCAATAAAAGCTGAAAAGCAATAAAAGCTTCAACAGGCTGCTTGTTCATGGCACTGGAGACGCACCCACGTTTTGTTAAGTACATGATTAGATCATACTAAATATACTTTGTGACAATAAATATCAAATTTCAGCTGTCTCTCCACTGAGTTTCTCATCACTTGGACAGACTCAAACTCCACCATCTTGACGTTTGTGATGGCACTCCTCGTTCTGCTCTGGAAGCCATTTTCCCATAGACTGCTATAGGACCCTAAGTCTTTTTCCAACCACAGCTATCACCATCTGATGTCCTTTCAGATGGAATGAATGTTTTTAAGCACTTTTGCACTGGCTTCATTTTTCCAACCTGGAAGCTACATCCATGTTTTATACTGTCTATGATCTCACAACAGTGACCTGATGAGACTGCCAAAATAGGAGACAGGTGTCATGGTGGAGTGAAGAACGCAGACCCAAAATGCAGACGTTGAAGATGGATTTAGCAAACAAAAACAAACCTTTATTGAAGAATGTAGCAGTCCACCAGAAAACAGCAGTCTGTAAATCCAAACGGGAAACGACAGAGAAACTCACAAACTGACCAGCAGAACAGACTGAGGGATACTGACGAATGACAAAGAACTGAGAAAAACTGAGGACTTAAATACACACAGAAGATAATTAAGGAGAGAGGACACAGCTAGGGAAAAGAAGACACAGGTGAACAGAATCTAACTAACGAGACAGAGGGTTTAGTGTGCGTACTGTGTCACAGTCAGTCTGGGCCTCTGAGGAAAAATGTTGCCCACCCCTGCTATATAGCAATACATGCATATTGCAAATGATTCTAGAGAAAAACAAAAAAAAAATGTTTTACTGTATTAAAACAAGTTGAAAATGATCACCGTGGCACCCTGGACTGTGATATTGGGCTATACAAATAAAACTGACTTGTCTTTATTTAAGTCATATACAATAGTCATTTTTTTGCATTTTAAAAATTCGATCAAAAATACAATCAAATTGTTATCAGCAAACTCCACCACATTCGTATTCAATGTGGCACAAGTAAAGATTCAAAAGGATTCACAGACAAAAGACAGTAAAACAGGAAAAGACATGATGTCACTAATATAGTAAAACAGACAAAGAAACAAACAAGCGAAAACTACATTTAAAAAATACTAAACATATAAAACATACATAAAACCCTGAAAAACAGACAAAGTGAAAATCTGAATCTGCTCTGTAGCAGGATTAATAAGGAGTAAGAACACTTGTTAAATTGTGTCTTTATAGGTTTCTTGAAAGTATCAATCGAGTTTGCTTTCCTAATCTTTTGAAACAGACGGCTCCAAAGTTTAGGAGCATTAATGACAAAAACTGCATCCCCAGATGAAAAACATTGGAAGTCTGTGAAAAATATTGGCTGTCTTCCAGTTTGGCAGTAGAGGATCTTAAAGTCAGAGGGCTAGATTTACTAACAGTGTGCGCCAGCGCAAAACCTTCTTTTGGCATTAAAAAGCTACTGTTGGGATTTACTAAAGAGGCATGGTGTCAATTTTGCGACTGAAAAGTGTGGATCGTTTTTGCAGCTGACCTTATTGCCTATATATTTGTATGAGTTTCCTTCTCTTGGTTCTACAGAAAGGTATGAATGTGTATTATGTGTGTAACTACACTAAGGCATAATATGCTGTCTGATAAGGCTGCCAAGTGGTAGCATGTATAATGAGCAAAGTAATGGACCAAGACACCTGCCCTGTGCAACACCACAGGAAATGAGGGCAGTCTCTGTGGTATTATGTGCTCTACTAAATGAAGATGTGCTAGTGGTCTGTCACTACTCAGTAGGCTAATGTCTGAGTTTGACTTCTCCAAAAGAGGTTTTACTACAGCTGTTTTGAATGCAGATGGAAAGACTCAACTGACCTATTAATGATCGTCGAGACAGACAGAGAAATACAGTTAATGCATTTCACAAAAAGAAATGGTAACTGGATTAAGTTGTGAGATTTAAGGTTTTCACCACATCACAATGGTAAAGAGTTCTGAGACAGAGACAGAAGAAAATTTGCTTATATTTGGAGGTTTTATACAAGGTAATAAAGGGTAAGACTCTATTATTTTCATAAACTAATCAAGTACATAGTATCTGATAGTTTCTCTGCATTATCTTTTTTCTTTCTCTTTTTTGTTGGCAGCTGCCCTCCATCTTGACCTAAGTGCATCTTCTCCTGCCAAAAATGTTAATTTGTTCTCTCAGGAGAGTTTGTTTCACAGGAATTACAAAAACACTATAATGGCAACTATTAGAGATAGATTTCCATCTTTAGGGAATTAATCTAACACATGCCAAATAGAAAAGACACCAACTGAGGTAGACGGATACATGACATAGTCATCATTTCATACAGGTCACACTGTTTAATATAAATGAAAGGGCACCAATACGTGTGTCATGTACAGTGCTGTGAAAAATTCATGAGTCACTAGGCATTCTTGTCATTTTTAAAGTGGTCTTGAGCAATAGTTCTCCAGGCTTTCTGAAGATCTTTCAACGCTTTTCTTTGGACATTGGCTGCTTTTTCTACTAATTTTCAGAGGAATGTTTTTGTTGTTGTTGTTGTTGTTTGTAACTCTGACCTATGAATCATTTAGGCATAACAGACAACTTAGCAAAGAACCAGTTTTAAATTGTGTATTTAGGAAGTTTGCTACTAGCAGCCTGATACAAAAACACATCATTTGTTTCCATTTCTTTAGTTAAATCTATGATAAATACCAAAGATAACACACCTCATGTAGTGAGGTGGGTTTACCTTGTAGCAGAGTTAGGGTTAGGTTAAAGCTTTTGTATAGAATTGTGAAGTTCACTTGTTGAGTCTACAAGGCTGCAGCTTGAAATATCTTAACCAATCCATCAGTACATATAAAAGCCAGACTCAAATTAAAATAATTTCCCATCTAGACATCAATCCATCCATTCATTTTCTGCCTCTTACCTGGTCCAGGTTACAGGAGCACCGATCAAAGCAGAGCGCCCAGACCTTCCTCTCCCCATCCACCACGACAAAATGTGAACTGTTGATTCGTAATCGTCAATTGAAGTGATTTCAATCGAAAAGAAAAATGTGTGAATGTAACTGCAGCTAGTATCAACCCTGTCATTGTGACTGTCTAATAGCTGTGGCAAAAGTGCTTTGTGGTAAAGTAAGTCTGACACGAACCAAATGATGAGAGCTGTTTTTTTTTTTTAAATGAGTACTTTCTGCCCACTGAATCTTTCAGGTCCCCCTGGGGCGACAAGCATTTCCCCAGATCCTTCTTAAATGAACAGAATCTGTCAACACATCACTACACATTAGAAAATCACACTGTGTCATGTTGATTTGGGGAATTTGGGAATTTTTGGTGGCAGCAGTGATTAGTTTGATTTCCCTCATGAATGCCACCCTAGCCTGCGATTATCCTGCTCTCACCCTGTATGAAAGCATAAGAGATGAATTCCTTCCTGTGATAAAAAGAAGATGAAGTCAAGTACACTCTTCCTCCACATCATTTTGCAGAAACACACAATAAATTTGATTTCCCTGCCCTTATGCTTTTATGACATTTAATTTGAAAGACCTACTAAGCCAACGTGTGGATGCCTGCTAATATTGCTTGGCCTTATATTCAAAAGGAAATCTAGCCAAAGCTTTGCCTTTAATGCCCTTGTAAAGTGAAAAATTCAACAGATGAAGCTGCGATCTTGCTATTTTGAAAAATACTAAAGTGAAGATAACATTTAGTGGATATTGCACTGTGCACTCTCACCCATTACTTATTACATACAAAAAAACACACAGCAGTATGTACAATACAAAGAGGGTACATAGAGAGATGTACTTAAAAGTACCTGCTTAAATTTTATGCATAAATCAGAACTGCATAATTTTTGAATGCTTACAAAGTTTCTGCTTGACATTTCAGAGAATTTAGCTATGCAAAAAATGGGTCATTGATGGCTAGAAGGAAACATTTAAGATATTGTTCTTGTTTCTGCTCTTGCCTCAGTTGTTTTCTTCATTCTCTCCTTTTTTACTTTCTCTTATCTGTCAAAATATGTGCTTATATCCTTTCCTAATTTGCTTTTGCTCTCAGCTTCTTCTTCTTCTTCTTGCTTGTTTGCTTTTGCTAGCTGAAAGAAAGCACTGTATGAAGTATTTATGAAGGCCTGGTTTACCTCTGTCATAAAACCGTGAGATGTCTGACCTTGGCTCAGAAAGGATAGTGAGATCCCTGGCCATTCTGGACTGAGCAAGCTTGAACTCAGGCAGCTTACATGCAGAGAACGGGCAGAGGTTTATATCTCTGCCCTTTAAATTGATGTGGCTAAATCAAGGGCAGAAATACTGGGCAAATGATATAAGTGTATGGAAGCATGTCTGGTCACCAATTTGAATTTGGGTTGTGGGTTTTTATAAATACTGATATAAAGGTTTGACTCCTGAAAAGCAGCATTGCACAAAAGTTCAGCTGTGGCAAGTCTTCGTCACCAAAAATAGAGGAAATGCTATGTTCACTGGTATGTTTGTTTATGTAGTGCTTTGTAAACCCGAGAAGCATCACTGCAGGAGAAAGTCTTCCTTGATGTCTGTCCTTACATTATATTATGTCTATATATATATATATATATATATATATATATATATATTAAAAACATCCGTTAACACCATTCCCTTCCCACATGCTATTTTTAAAGATTTAAGAAGCACCAAAAAAAAAACCCCTGCACTCTCTTTCTCACGCCACTCTTAAACAACACCTAATAATACCACGGAGAAGTAGTTGATATTTGTTGATCTGACTCCAAGGGCCAAGTTGGATGTCAAGTTTGCAACGGCAGCACCAGCAGCTGCCCAGTCTAATTACTGTATGTAAATGACAACAGCACTGCCATAGCCAGCCTCACTGGTGCCGAATAATTAATTTCATATCTCCAGATCAAAAATGACTGTCCTGAGGTGATTGTATGCCCGTGCTGAATACAAAGATAGCTCCACCCACTGCAGGGGTTGCATTCAATTTGCTCACAGCAAGAAACTTATCACTGTCAAAAGAGCAAGTTCAGATTAGAAAAACTCACACGCGGACATGCTCACTTGGAAGCAGAATTTACATACACTTCATTTGCCAAGAGAAAAAGAACAAAGCTGGAAAGTGAATGTTTATTCAATTATAAGAATGGAAACAGAGAGAATGACTATAACCCAATTAATGGCCATTTGCATAAATTATATACAGACAGGTGACAAATTAAAGTAAACACCTGATCTGTTGACCCCTCCAGAGAGGGGATCAGGTGGCTCTATTATGCTGTGAGGAGCATTTTGATGGCATTGTATGGGGCCACTTGCCCTCTTAGAGGGAAGGGTCACCTCAACTCAGTGCAAAGTTGTTCTGAATAATCACCCTCGTCCTGTAGTGAAACATTTCTGTCCTGATGAGAGTCATCTCTTCCAGGATGAAAATGCTACTATCTATAGGTCACAAGGGGTCACCAATAGGAAATGTTAGACTGAGATATATGACAGCACTCTCCCCTACCATCATCAAAACACCAAATAAAGGGGTGTCTACACAGGAAGCGACTAGCAGCAACATGTTGTCCAGGAGCCGTAGAAAGTCAGTGACATTCAGCAACTTAGAGACAGGATGACAGGTGAAGTAACTTCTGGTCACACCAAGTGGGCGAGTCCTGCGTTTTCTCAACCAGCGATGGAGGCATGCTGCCTTTAGACAGAAGAGAATGCATAATGATATGTCACATGTATAAATCTTGATTGTCAGGTATTAGTTAGTTGCAGTTTGGATTATACGTTATAAAAAGAAATGTTAATCCAAACCATAATTTAAAATAATTGACAGAGGGGTAAAGATGATGGCAACAATTAGAATTCTTTGATGTCTTCACAAAGCATATGAGGTTTTAATGGGCAAATGCATATATGCAGAAAAATATAAGGCAGATTAAAAAAATGTTCACTTATGAGCATTTTGGCAGCGGTGAAAGTGCTTTAAATATAACTGTGCCCCTATTTCAAGCAAATTGCAAATTGCTTTTTATTGCTTGAGATTTCACTTTGTCTTCTTTTTTCAAGCTATTCAAAAGATAAATTACATATGGTGCTATAGACTCCACTCATACTCTTGTTCTTAAAAGCTCTTATATAGTTTTGTCACAGTGGTAATTACCCTTTTTCCCCCACAGGAACATGCAATTTAATTTCACAGTGAATGCTAAAGGCTTGCTTTTTATGCCAGGCATGATGATGTTATGAAATGTTGATAAATCACATTGGAGATGCAGCATTGATTTAGGATGGATGTTGATAGAAGGCGTGAAAAAGGTCACAGCAAAAGAGAAAAGAGACAACGCCGTGTATGCAACATGTTCTTGAGAAAAAGGAAGGAAATAGTGTGAAAATTGTCACAGTTGGAGGGAGAGTCCCAGATTGAGGGCAGTGAGTGATGATGCTCTTCTCTGGTATGTTAACTTCTGTTCCAGGAAGTTCCTAACAACATTTTGTGCTTCATATGATCAGCCCAAGCCTTTCCTTCCTGGAAGTGACTGCGTATTCCTGTTTTTTTCCAGTTCCATTTTCAATATTTTTTCTGATGCTTTAAACGAGTGAAGAGGTTTTATTCTCAAGGACGCTGTGACAGGATACACACCTGGTTGATGAATTCACACCAGCTCTTGAGATGATAAAACTATTGACCTTGTACCATCTCTCCAATCACTAGGCCACCCTGCTGCCTGACACTCTGAGAATCACTCTAAAAACCTTGTGTACCCAGCTGTGTAGCCACCTGTAATAACCTTATAGACACTCACCGGTCATGGCAAAGCTGTCATGTCCTATGTAATCTTTTGCCTCTCATTCATTATCTTCTTAGTGGGATGTCTTTTTTTTAACAGTAAGCCACTTAAAGGCCATGCTTTATAGTGTCAGAGTATCTGAGACTGTGCTGTGTAGTGGTGGCTTAACTTTTGATGTGGTTTCAAATGCACATTTTTAACACTTGATTATTGGGAAAACAGCAAGTGCTCAGTAATACATTTATTCTTGTATTTTAATGTATAGTAATAAGGTAAAATTCTTCTCTGAGGCAGTGCAGCTCTAGTTGAGGTTCAAATGATTAATTACACTGAGCTTAACTATTTAATGCAGTTCTAGTGTGTTACAAGGTGGGTTTTATTTTTGTGCTTTTGACTATTGTTCTTACTAGCAGTAATAACATTGTGCCTGCTAATTCCAAGGCAGTCCCACAAGAGCTCCCACTGAGTGAGAGCTCTTGTGGTAAGAAATCTATTTTCTTACCACAGGAACGCCTCAAAAGAAAACAAAATTAAAGAAGTTTTAAACAAACCGAGAGATTAACCAGACTTTTGTGGACAAGGAAACAAAGGCAAGCAGAAAATTTACAAGTATACAAAAATACATCACAAACTTTCTAGCACTTCAATTATTTAATGTGGTAGATAATCAAGCTGGACCTAACAAGCTGTCTGACTGTTTAAATATATTTTTTTTAATTTGTTTTTGTACGGTCATCCTGTTGCCAGTTCTCACGTCTTACTTTTCATAGCCCATACAAATTATGAGTATGCTCTACTAATCTGGAATTGTCCTTTAAATTTAAGTGTGATCCCAAGTCTGCAATTATCAGTTGTGCTTGACTGGCTTAAAAGGTGACTCGGCTAATCAAAACTGTAGACTGCCTCTTTCCATCCTGTAATCCTGTATTCTCGGCCATACATCACAGCTCTACAGCTCAGTCGAGCTCCAGTCCTGGTATAAAGGTCAGTAGCTCCAGGCTGTCCATCTGTCTGCTGCATCTCTCTCTTTTCCTCTGCTTCTTGAATGCCTAAATAAGAAAGGTTAGTAGACTCGGCTGCTCTTGCTTGAAAGGTCATGTGGGGGAGCAGACAGGAAGCACCCAGGATACTCTTATATTCTTATCAGTGTTATTTGTCCAGTCGTTTGCTTGGGCAAGAGGCAGCTGAATTGGCCCTTGCATTTTTCTATAATGCCTTTTATGTTGAGCCACTAAAAGTAAAGTGAGAGTTGTGTGGGGCCACAGCATTAGTTCCTCCTGTCGCTGAAGTTACTGTAGCTATTTATGTGCATTCAAGATTATTTTGATCCTGCAAAATGAATTAGAAGCCAGTCAGACCCCACCTTTATGGTAATTTGTGACAGATAAGAATCTACAGCTAAAGTGCCTGGAACTTTTGCACAATATTGTAAATTATCTAATTCAAGCTAAATAAAGCAAAGCTAATTTCATTATGTCATTACTTTATAATGTCATGTAGATGAGAGGATTGTTGACCTGGCTTAGCCTTAGCATGTCAGTCAAGGTGGAGGGCAATTAAAATGACCCCATTCTCTGTGACAGATAGACCACAATTGAGCAACAGAAAAGAGGTAGGATCAAGATAAACTTTAAAGACTCGGGAGCAGCAGGAGACAGAGAGAATATGAAAATGAGAGACAAAGCAAGTGGAAATGCCACCCTTCAGGGATCAACTAGAGGAGAAAACGTGACAGAGAGGGTGGAGGGAATTGAGTGGAATGGATGTGAACTGGAAAAGACAGAGCAAGAAACTGAAAGTAGGAGAAAGAGTGCAGTTGAAGTGAGGAAAGGATCTAAATTTAGACATGGAAATCAGGAGAGAACAGCTGCCTCCTTCCCTCAGGAGATACATTTAAATCAGGTCTGGTTGGCCAGAGGGGAGAATGGAAGAACCTACTCCACTGGCCAATTAGGCGCAAAGAACACTACGCTGTTCTAATATAACCATCATTGTGGCCCCTTTGGCCCTTTCAGTCCCAATGGAAGTGTAGCACCAGACACTGACGCAAAGCATAGACAGAGGGATCCCCGGACTATTGTAGATCTGTGTAGGCATGAGGAGAGGAGAGGAGAGGAGAGGAGAGGAGAGGAGAGGAGAGGAGAAATACAAACACTAATATTTTAGTGTGTCTATCCAAATAAGTAAACTTATGGCACAAATGGAAGTGAGAATATTTTTATACTGGCTTTATAGATTTTCTTTTCTACCATACTTTAAATTATAAAATAATATACTAAATATGAATCAAAAGCAGAAATGCACCGACTGATTGGTGGCTATAATCTGCTGTTTTTCACTTGACTAGCCAAGACCAGTCACTGACCGATTAGCTCTGGACAGGCATTGCAAAGTAGCTTATGGTATAAATGGTGTGGCAGGGTTCATGTCAAGTACTTGCTTTTATAAAAAAAAAATTCATGTTGATCTGCAGCAGCCTGACATTCACCTCTTACAAAATGTCACTACACTTCACAGCAGTGAAGAAACCAACAACTCTTGTTCTGTTTTGGGCCAATATGCCAAGCAAACACGCAAATCACACTGATTTGCACAAAGATATGCCTTTTGTGAAATGAAAGAAAGTGGATTATATCTCGGTGCAACGTAATGCTAATGCAATAGCCAGTAATTAGCCTGGGTAACAATCTGTTTCCTTGTTTTCATATCTCTGCCAATCGGTTTCGAAGTCTTCTCTCTTCTTAGCAGAGATTTTCAGGTAAAGTAACTGTCGTCAAAAAATTGTTTTATCGAACTTCAACAGGATCAGCTAAGTCAGCATTGTTTGAAGTACAAGACGAAGCTGCATTCAGTGGGACTACTGCAAACTAGCATTTTAAAGATGTCATTAAAAAGCAACACAGACATGTAAAATATATTAGATAAAGAGTCACACTGAATCTTATTTGCAACAGTAACCTGGGGTATTATATTTTGAAATTTGATTGAGCGGGAGTGAAAGATGGCCATCTAAACTGGTGTAACAATTTGGAATAAATGTTTTATGATAAACATGCAAATTTAAAGAAAAACATTATTTATATATGTTGATCAGAATCCGCAGGTACAACTTAAAAATTTGGAGCCCTAAATCAGTTAAGAAAATTGCATCTCTGGTCAAAATGTATTAGAATTATATCACACGGACTATGTATCTTTTTACATATGCAGTTGATCATTTTCTGATATTAGAGTTCTAATGCTGTGTTACTTTACATTTGCTTGTTTCATAGTCTGTAGTGAAAATCTGAATGAATGAGCCAAATTTTGGAAACACTCATTTCCCCTCAAGACATGCGTGGCACTTTGCCATACTCATTAAATCACTCAATTCTTCCTTGTTTGTCATAAGCAGATAATTTGGAAAACAAACTAGTCTATTATATTTTAAGATATAAGTGAAGAGTTGGCAACACAACAAGCAAGCGGCTCCCCAGACACATCTGCTGTGGTAATGAACTAAAATTATATTGTGCAAAATCTCACTCACAAAACATCATTGCTACCATTGGGTATGGCAGTTAACCATTAACTTCTCTTTGTGGCCAGCACAAAGGAAACAAAATGTATCACACTGGGCTGCATGTCGCTCCACCGCGTGAGTGAGAAAAATGAGAAAAAGTAAGTGATTTAAAGAGAAGGAGTAATAAAGAGAGTGAGGGCAGGCGCAGCAGAACGGTAAATCGCTGGCAGATCATGCCTCATGCAAAACTTTCATGAATAAAACATATTCCTAGCCTCCCATAGCTCACATCCATTTTTCCTTCGTTTCCCCCCTCTTCCCGCTCTATCTCTCACACGCATGATTAACCTCGGGAGGCCTTAATCAACACTGGAAATGACCCGTGCTCCATGACTTACCTCTCTCTTCCTCTCTTTCTCTCCTTCACCTCACCTTCTCCTGTCTCAACACATCTTTCAACATGGGTTTCCCTGCCTCATCTGCTAGCCCAGAAGACAAACACTGTCTGCGGGTTTGTTTATGTTACCTGTGCAATAATTAACTTCCATATGAAAACTCCCATTCGCAGTGTTTAATGGACATTGTGGCTGTTAAAATCTCACAAATTTAAAATATATTTTCCCCTTACATATATATATATATATATATATATATATATATATATATATATTTTTTTTTTTTTTTCCCTTTTCTTCAGTGTTTCCTAATCCTTGCCTGGGGAGGGATGGTGGTTTAAGACGTGAGAGTTAGCTGGGGATGAATAATCTTTCTTACCTAAGCCTTCATTCACACAGTCTTTAAAATCTGTCCTCTGGGGATGGGGACAGGGATAGATTTATGGTTATTATTATTTACTTGCTTACTTGCTCCCTCAGCCTTCATACTAAAGCATACACAAACACACATACACCCACACAAGCAACAGTGTGAGCTGTCCAGAGTTCTGAAAACTGGCAGGCACCTATTGATGAACTGGGTCCAGAAGCGACCTGTCCGTGGTGCTGAAAACTCCCTCTATTCAGCTTAGAGGTCACACAGAATTATATCACTCAGTTGAGCTCTGCGATTCTCTCTTTGGATGCAGGCTTAACACAAATTAACATTCATGCATGCACACGAGTCCACAGAGAACAGTTTTTAATTGGTCTTCCCTGTGTAGCTAAGGTTTCAGAGTTGGTACCGCGGGCTAAATGCCTCCTGTGTGTTCAATGTTAGGGTCCAATTTAGCACACAGTAGTGACTGGCCAGTCTGCCTGAACATTTGCTTTGTAATTAGGCTGTTAAGCTTTTTTTTTTTCAAACACACAAGCCGTTTTTCTTCCATTTTCTTCCCTTGTGAGGAGCTGATCTACTCCTCCAGTGACATAAAAGTATTTTATTTGTTTTTACAAGCATCCCTATCAACTGGATAAAAATCCAGTTCCTTAGTTTACCTGCAAAGCTTTTATTTTATTTCATCATCCTTGTGCTGAATTGAAATTCATCAAGTGAATTTAATTACCAAAGCACCCTTACAAGTTAAGTAATCACAAATGTGCCATCTGTCTCATTCTGTCTGCCCCTGCAGCTTTCTCTGCCCCCCACCTGATGCATCCACATCTCCGCTTACACGTTTCTCTTTTGTGTCATTTTGCAGGGATAAGCGGTCAGTATCCTCTGGTTCAGAATGTGACTGTGACAGAGGGTGGGACAGCGAACCTGACCTGCCGTGTGGAGTATAATGACAACACCTCCCTCCAGTGGTCAAATCCAGCACAGCAGACCCTCTTTTTTGGGGACAAGAAGGGTGAGTTGGAGATGGGCAGACGTCAGCCACCACACGACAGATGCAGTCTTTAAAAGTATTCCTGGTTTTTAGAGGAATGCACAAAATCCTTCTTTTTTTGATGAAGAGCAACCTTAAAAAAAAAAATCTAATTTCTGTGTGTTTGTCACTCAAAGTGGCTGTCTCTGTTGTGTCACAGCATCTGTCCCACATTTCTCGAGTTTGTCTTTTCCTGTCTGTGCAGCAAGTTCTTTCACAGTAAGGAGAAACAGATATACTCATGTCCAAGCTGCTTTTCATTATGATTTTCAAAGCTTTCCTTTGAGAATGGATAGTATGTGGCTATTATTATTTTGTTACTTTATCTTTCAACCTTACACACATAGGTAGACACACATACCCCTCTACTAAGAAGCAGTTGGTGGTGAGAGTAGATGTCACCAGCCCTGTTTTGGACTTGTTTTGCTAGAAGAGTATAACCAGAGCTGAGCATCAACTGCCATTAACAATTTAAGGGCTCTAGTTTTTCTGTTTGTGTGCAGTTTGTTTTACTTCACTGTAATAATTTTCTATTGTGGATATTTAGATAGTTGGAAAGTGTAATTGGATAAGATCAGTGGGGCTATAAGGATAGGCTAGTGCATTTATCATCCATTCCACTTGGCATTTCAAGTACAAGCATGATCAGTGCAAACCTTGGATCGGAGTAACTACCGCCAATAAAAAAGAAGTGGTGGATCAAATCCATTTTTATTTTCAATAGCCTTTAAATCTAAATTGAAAACCATGCTTAAAAGTTTTAAATTGTTGTTCTGGACAATTTAGAAGATCAGATCACCCCACACATTCTGTTAGGACTTAGCTCATAATGCCATCAGCGTATACAGCACAATATATTAGGAGTGCTGCAGTGTTGTTGCCTTGTGTATAACTGAGAGCAATAAAGTTGTTGCTGATATTCAAAGACTCATTTTCACATTTTGTGGTATAGCCTTTGTCAGTGGAGCATACCTTGCTGGAGCATCCAGTTAGCTATTTAGTGGTACATTTTCCCGAGGTATTACAATTGGTTCTCAGACTCAAATGACTATGATATAACGCTGAAGCGCACAGAAACATTTTAGCACCACAGTAAAATTTCATAGCACAAAAAACATCAGCAATAAAGGCCACATCTTTATGAGAATTGCCTAAAGAGTGGCAACCAAAAACTACAGACTTCACTTAAAGTTCCAGTTTAACAATGTAAAAATGCGGAGTAGGATTTCCCTCATTTTTTAGAAAAGTTATTAAAATCCATTTGCTCAAACTCATAGTTCAAATGTATGGATTTATAAACATTTTACAACTGTGAGGATACGTTGTAGTGTATAAACAGAAGAAATAATGTTTTGTAATATAGGACTTTAACAATCTCATCAACACATCCCACTTTCAGGGAGAAAACAGCCTGAGAATAATGTCATCTGCAGAGAAGACTCCAAGCTCTGTATAAATAACAGTTTATATACTAAAGATCTGCATATTCCCACACAGACATTTCGCCATTAAACAAATGCAAGCCCTTGTTATCTTTCACACTGTCACATACACACGCAAAAACAAATTGTAGGTGTGGCAGGAAACTACCATTGTTTTAATGGCTAATAAGTAGAGTGGGTTTATTTCTGACCTTTTACACCATCTTCAGTAGTGTCCCCATAAAGAGGATTCATGGGCCTTATTTAGTTGGTTCATGCCTGCTGGAGTGATTGTGCCCTGCGTGTCTCTCAGCTGTATTATTTGAGTGTAATAGAGTATGAATCACACTCTCTTGTAAGTGTCTGGATTAAGCACATATGGGATTTACACAGTCTTTTTCCATTATCCCGCTGCCCACTGGGCTTCCTTGTCCATTTGGGTGTTCATGCACTGTGTGTGTGTCTCTGTTTGTGTTTGTATGTTTTTATGCATAGAGTAAGTGAATGCATGCAATGGCAAAGCATTTCAATTTTCAGCCATTCACGTTTTCACTTACCTACCTTTTTTCAGAAAGAGCAGCAGTAAAAAGCTGCATTGAACATCAAATTCAACAGTTGATGTTCTCTGCAGGTTATTCCATATCACACCAGGGGTCGGGCTTGGGGGTCTATTTCATGGCATTTCCAGTGCAAGGCTCTGAGATTGGAAATGAAAAACCAGCCAAGGACTCTCTTATTATCAGAAAAGCAGGGGGATACTGCTAAGGCTCCAGAGCTGTGTTGCTGTTTTGGTTTGGGTCTGTATTTGTGTATGTGCATGTGCGTGTGTGTGTGTGTGTGTGTGTGTGTGTGTGTGCTTTGGGAGTTGTCTTGCTGAACGTGGCAAATTCAGATGCACATGCTGATGGGAGCACAGAGATGGTGAGTGTTTCCAAAGTGCCACTGGCAGTGTGTGAAAGGAAAGATGTCTCAGCTGCAAACGCCTTTGAGCACAGTAGGTTTCAGATTAATTTTCCTTGCTGCCTGTTGGGAAGAAGAAGATGGGGATTAGGGCAAGCACACAGTTGCTCAAAAATACAACCCCAACTCGGCAACTTTTTGCATACTTTGCTATGTCACAGTGGTTGAAAATACTTTTTTTTTTTCTGTCTCTTAACATACAATATTTTTTTAATATTTTTACTCAGTCCAGCATCTGTGTTGTTTGAGGTTACAGGTTTACGCCATATAAACGCAATTCTTACTAAAATGTGAAAGTTTTACGTTTAAGTTCTATTTCATAGTCAACTACTATAAATACTGTGGAGTTGTGTCTTTTCACTGTAATTTAGACAGAATGGATTATTTCAGACTTCTGTATTTGTGTGCATCTATTCAACAGGTTGTTGACTGTGCACTGCACCTGCATGTGTATGTGTCGTATCACAAAAAAAAAGGTCACTTGCATCCTCTGTTAAACTCAGCCACAGAGCATTAGCATAAACATATTGCTTTTGGAAAGACAAATGCAGCAAGTGACTCCATCGCAGTCTTTTGAGTGGTGCTGGTTTCTCAGCTGTTGTTGTTTAATGTCAGCACTGAGACTCACCTCTAAGACATTTAGTCAGATGAAAGAGACTCCTCTTGTCTCCCATCCTCTCAAAGGTGCTGGCTGTGAAGAGTTGTTTGAATTTCAAATAAGTCATTGTCCCGAATGTAGCCAATTTTGTCCTTTCCATCACTTACCACTAAGGGACTTAAGCTGTGCTTTGACAGTGAGAGAGATGAGCACTGGGCAAGAGGGATTCTCTCTTTTATAAGATTCAAAAGAGGCTAATATCTCCTTACAAATTGCTCTTTTGGTTGACTTGGTAATAGCTTTATTTCCTGGATGGAGAAATTCTGCAATGACCCATAATTACAAAATATTCGTTATTCCCATACTAGAAAGAGCCTATATATAATTACTTTCCAGGCTAAATTTGCAAGCCTATTTAGTGGACTCATCATGTGTGAGCACTGGCTATGGTATGACATTTAAATCACTTACTCAACATGGTTGCTGTAATTTGCTAACCCTTTTACATACCATTTCTTTCTTTCATTTTAAACACCCACATATGGGTTTTAATTTTCAACCTACTTCCTTGATTCCTTTCCCTTCTCTTTAATTATCTGTCCACCCCTACCTTACAGACTATGGCAGGATCATGGTTTACCTGTCTTTACATGCATCATAAAGCGTTTGCCTGCAGCACACATTTGGCAGAGCTGAATACATTATAGTTCTGTTCAAAATGATACTAAAGCACCAGGCCTTTATACTGGGAGCTGTTTGGCAACAAAAGATGGTGCACATATTTCTCCAATAATGTAATTAGCGTGATATCTGGGTTTAGGTCATCTTGTCTTTAGAGAATCTGCAGGATAAAACAGTGATATGCCTTGCTGCGTGGTGGTGTACTATTTCTTCAGGGTCAAAAATAGTACACTTTATTCTGGAACTGAGATCATTTTTATTTGCCCCTTTACTTCCTGAAACAGTTTCTTGACTAGACAAGCATGCACATGTACAGGCAAACAATCGTTTTACACTATGTGAAGATTTTTATTTAAATTTTTTTGCCATTTTCACCTTTACTGAGTAGATGCGGCAGAGGCAGGAAATGTGGGGAAGGAGAGCAGATTGACATGCAGTAAAGGTCTGAGTTCAATGTGACTCAAACCAGGGACTCTTAAAGATCCCTTGTGGTATTCACTCTGAACACTCAGCTGCTGAGTTGAGCTGTTTACAATAGTAAAAGGTAAAGATGGATTTGGAATAATGGTTATCAGAAAAGATTATTTTTGTCACTTAGTCAACCATTACCCAACATCTTTTACATAAAATAACAATGAATAAAATTCCTTTCATACAACTACTACAGATTCAGTAAATTCACATCAGCGTTATTCTTTATCTGCATTTGTGCTCCTGAGTATTTGTTATGGCTATATGACTAAGCAATGAGATTAGTTTGACATCTTTCCAGCTAAATGCTTTATTAATGCTTTGATTTTGAGAGTTTAATCCAAATTTTAAAGCATTTTTCATGCACTTGAGTTACTCTGGTCTTGCCTCATGCTGCTGAAAAGGCAAACTGACCATTAAAAGGTCACACTGTCTTTGTAACTTTTAACTCAGTGTGAACTCGGTGAGCCACCTGAGTCCCACGCACATGCACTTGCACATTAGTAAAATAGTTTCTCTTGTATATCAAATACAAATTACATTCTAAACATGGGCTAATTTTTCATATCTGCTTCCTGCAGAGGTTATTTTTACTTCTTTCACTTTAACATGAAAAAATGTAATTTTTAACATTTTCTGCAGCCTTTTTGATGTACATATGAGCAATGGCATGTTAATGCTTTTTGAAAAATTACCAAGCTGCTGAGTGCACCTGTGGTGGACAACCCTGTCTATGCTGTGCCATTTGCAGATTGATTGAATCTGTTTAAACATTAAGATTAGTGTTATGGGTGAACAGCTAAGGGCCAACTGCTCATTTTTAGGCCCCCAAACTGCTGAATATGAAACTATCCAGGTCCTCAGATATCAAATATTCAGCTGTCTGAATCAATTTGCTGGCTGTTTGTGGTTGTGTGAGCGTGTGTATCTGTGCTTGTAAGCGCATATATACGTGTGTGCATGTGGAATGTCAAGGCTTCCACCTCCCCAGTATGCAACCATGAAAGCTTTGATGCATTCAGAGTATGTGTGCCTGAGCAATTTAGGGGATAGGCTTTTAAAAGTTTTCCAAAGTAAATAACAAAATAAGAAATGCCTGACAGACTTTTTATTAAACAGATAGCAGAACTTTCTCTCAAAACTTAATCTTAGCTGAAAAGTTAAACTTTTGAGACAGCTGTCTTTTTTCCCCCTGGTAGAGTACCTCTATGAAACATCCTTTCATATCGGGCTGAAGATTGGTACGGTGTTCTCTCTGATAGAAAAAAAAAAAAAAACTTGACTGTAAATCTCCAAAGATCCCTAACAAGTCCCTTCTCTCCAAGACAAGGACCATAAAACATGAGAGGAAGAAAAAGAAGAAAAAGGAGATGGAATGTAGGCCTTGGTGGGATAAAGGAGAGGAATTAAGGAGGCATTTTATGAGAGCTTTCAGATGCAGTTATCACCTGTGAAAGAAACAGACAAACTTTTTCTCTGACCTTGAGCATTCTGCGTCTTCTCTCTTTGTCACCTCTCTTTGCACATGCCTGTGTTTGAATATAACATTCAGCTTTTGATTTAAAAAGGAAAAAAAAAAACTTTTACTGCTTTTGTTTGCAGTGCACTAAGATGTGCATGCAGGTATTTTAATTAAAAGCAGAGTTCTATATAGTTGTCATTGTGGATCCGAGAAACTAGTGTCAGACAAATGTCAACTCTGTTCGTTCTGATGTAAAACAGGCTAGTGTGAGAAAGACAGTACACTGTCAAATGAGGCAATAGATCCAGTTATTACTGTCTTTATTAGTAGAGCCACTTATCATTCACAGGGTGTAGAGAAGAATACTGGAGGCAAATGGGAATAATTACCTCGCACTTATAGTGTCAGGCTTATTCTTTCACTTTTTTTACGAGAAAATTCTGGAGTGCGGAGTTGGGAATAAGAAATATATATATATATATATTTCAAAAAAAATTTAAGAAATAATTTTTTATAATGCAGCCTAAAATTAAGAATTGTCTATGGGGAACTTTTAACACTATAAAAACAAGGATGTGACATAGCAGACCTTTTCCACTTTCTTTTGAAAGCTTTGCAAAGTCATCTTGAAGGGTAGCTGTAGTGGATACCCCAGTAAAAATATGTAGCACCTTATAGACACCCTGCTCTCGAGCTGCTGGGGAAAATGTATTCCTCTGCAAAATACAGTAGAGTTTATGGGCAAGAGCTGTCTCCTCACTGACCCGCTTCTCACAAGGACTTAATGAAGTAGGGCTGGTGAGGGTGTCCCACTGAACTCGACATGGCAGGTAGAGACTGATGAAAGAAAATCATTTCTGTCACAGGAAAAAATCTCCACAAGCCAATTACTCTATAGAGTATGGCACATTTTACATTTTAAAAAGTCAGTTTTCCTCGGAAAGCTAGAACAGGTAATGGAGGCTGAGGAATGCCTGAGATAGAGAATATACATTAAGCAATTCAATAGGCATTGCATTCTGTTTGGTTTTCCCTATCAGTCCCTCACACACACACATTTGCACAGACAAATTCAAGTCCCCAGATGGGTTGTTGACAAGGAAAAGAGAACAGTCACATCCAGACACAGGCAGCTGAATGTATATTCTGAAATTTGCACTTTTCTCATTATAAAACTGTGTCACTTGAATGAACAAACACCTGCCAAGGTTCCATACTAATACATACTGTCCCTGGATAGATGAAGGGACAGGGAGGATAGAAGGAAGGGGGGGGGGTTCAGTAGAAAGAGGGAAAGAAAAGGGCAGAAGAGAGAAGAAGAAGAAAAAATATATAAAGATGAAGTTAAATGTGCAAACATGACAGGTTAAAAGTGAGTAGTTTGAAAGTCCTGATTACTGGTATTGCATGGACTCTGTATGTCCATCTCTAATGTAAAAAACAAAAATTAATTACCATCCATTCACATGCACATGCACATGCCATATTTCCTTACTGTTTTTAAATATGGCAGAGAGTAACCAAGGAAAACTGCTATGTATGCAGCCAAATTAGATACGTGCTGGATTCCTGTTGTACACACACTATCTCTGTCACCATACATAAACAAAGAGTATTTTGCTGGTGTGCTGTGGCCATCTATGGTGATGTTTTGCAATTTTAGTGAGTATGGGCTAACATATTGATGAATCACAACGCCGTCAGCTGTGTGTGGTAACAGACTTAGGGTTACCCATGTTGAGCTGGAAAGAGCTTTTAATACTCAAGCCTTTCGTTCATGGAAATAAACAAAAAACAGCAATTAAATGGTTGTCTTTTAGTTCTACAATGGTAATGAGTTTTAAAGGTGAATGTTGAATATCATGCAGGTTATCTAAAACACTGGTCTGACTGTACCATAGTCAGATTTGTATCCTTAACATCTGTGGTGCAATTATTGTTTTCTGTGTAATATTTTCTGTGCTCTTCAGTAAAGTCATACCAAAACCAGGAGGTGAAAAATCTTCTGTTTATGTGTTCATCTTTTAACATGACAGAGCTTACCTTACGTTTAAGCCTTAAAGGTGAAATGTAAAGATAATGTAAATGAAGTTGCAATAAGTACAATCAAAGCTTCCCAGAAAGTGTTAATGGATGAGAGAGGGGGAAAGAGGTTGACAGGGACAGCAACTTCAACAGCCTTATACCGTTCATGTTAAAGTGTTGACCAAAACGAGGTAAATATCTGTGGAAACTACTGCACATACACTTTTTTTTTTAAAATCAATCTGTTACAGTATTCATTAAAGGATCAAAAATTATGATTATACATAACAAATAGAGCATGTTTGCATCCATCCACATTTAGTTTCACCAGTTGAAAAAAATGTTTTCTCCCATAATAAAAATGTCACTTCTAATATAAGAGAAAAATGCATTTTTGACCTTTCTCTCTGTGCAGCTTTGCTTTGTCTTAGTTTTCCTTTTCAAAGATGTGTTTTTCTTTTCAGAGTCTTGTGGCTTTAGTGTTAAGGCCGTTTGCTGTTGTCACGACGTGTTGTCTGACGTCACAGCTGCATTCATGGGAACCTTAGCACAGACTGCTGTTCTCAGCCTACAGTCATCAGCAGTTGTAATTAGATGAAGAGAGAATCACAAACTTGGGCTCAGTGAGCAAAAATATGTGGCTGTACTCCATCAGTAGTTATTGTGGAATACAAATCTGCCACCCTTTGATGTTGACAACAACACCATCCTCCATGAACACATTCAGGGCTGTCGGCACTAATGGTCTATAATGGATGGCATGCAGCTGCAGCACCTTCGCAGACAAATAGCAAAGGATGCATTCCTCTTCTCTACTGTCTCTGTCAATATACAAGCTTTCATGTGAAAGATGTGGTCGACTGTAATTTGTTCTACATGCTATCGAAAAATGTAAGTCCTGTGCACTGTTTATGTCAGCTGTCTGTTCTTCATCATATAGTTAGCTTCTATGTTTTAAATAAATCGTGTATAATACATCCACTATATAAAATGTGCAACCTAAATAAAATGAAACTATTAAAAATATATATAACCTGCATTCATTGGGCATTTCATCCCTTAATTGTAACCCTCTCCATCTGGCGGGCTAGAAGCTGATGTTGCAATGATTTGGCCACATGAGCTTCTGGCCTCCAGCTCACCCTGACCCAGTCAGCCCTCTTCTCCCAGCTCTCCCCTTGCCCTCTGGAGGATGTTGCTCTTGGTCTTTCTAGAGCTAAGTAGCTTCTCCCCTGCCCCGATCAACTGGGTGGATGGTGCTGGTGTCCCAATGGGTTTGCAGCTTCATACACATCTCCTGCTCAGAGATTTGCTAGATCCAGGAGCACTGTCTCTCTTGGGTGAATGACATATTGCAGCCCGACAAAAGTGTGGGCCAAGATGCCTTTCTTTCCACAGAGCATGTCTCAATTCCCAACTGTGCAGGTTAGCTGAAGGAAAGGGTGCCTCAAACCGATAGTAACAGTACTGTACTGATGGAAACAGAAAAGATAATCAAAAAGAATCCACCCTTTAGCATATTCTTAATACAGCTGGATGTAATTATTGCAGGAGAGAATGGCCAGTGCAATTAAACTAACGCTCAAACACAATCCTACCAACATAACATCAGGAGTACTATAAATAATCTATTAATTAGACGTATAACCAGCATCATGCTACTTAACCTGACAAGAAATAACACTTACAGGTTCATTAACGCACAACTCAATCACAAGAACTGCGTTACAACTTCAGCGTAATACCACCACCCCATTAGGAATATCAACTCTGCATGCAGAGCGCATGACCACTGATGCAAAGTTCCTTTGGGTGTGCTTGATTCTTGTCTCTAGACTTCCCGAGGCCAAGTCAGAGCAGGGAAATTTGCACAGGTGGAATGCCCACTCTGGTTCTGGGACGAGTCACTATCCCAGGTGGAAGAGTTTAAGTATCTTGGGGTCTTGTTCACAAGTGAGGGGAGAGTGGAGCATGAGATTGACGGATGGATTGGGGTGGTGTGCGTAGTGATGCAGAGGCTGTAACGATCTGTTGTGGTGAAGAGAGGGCTGAGCATAAAAGTGAAGCTATTGATTTACCGGTCGATCTGCGTTCATACCCTCAGCTATGGTCACGACCATATGAGTTACTACCCCAGGTGGATGAGTTTCAGTATCTTGAGGTCTTTCAACTCAAACTTTAATTTTCTATTCTACATTTCTATTATTTGGTTCATACACAGTATGCAGCTGTTACGTCTTTCTGTTTAAAACTTAACAATCAGTAGAATTAGAAATAGTAGAATTTAAAAAGTTAAACGAATATACAGTGACTATGAGATAGTGGAGCTATATCCCAAAAATGTAATAACAATAATAATAATAATAATAATAATAATAATAATAATAATAATAATTGTTGTTTTTATGAAGGTAGGATCAAGCAAAAGATACATTTTCATTCTCTGACTGTTTGAGGTTTTGATTTGTAAAACAGCATTTTGTTAGTATTAGGACCAGCACAGGGGTATCTGCCATTCTTCATGTATAAGAGGAACAGCAGCAGTTACTGGTGACTACCACAACATACTATTTATAGTGCATTCATGTATTCCTGGAAAAAAATCTCAAACATTTATTTCCAACTGGGAATGTCAATGTGAAAAGTCAACAGTTAATAAAATTCTAGTTTACAAGTTGCTTAGTAATAGCTTCTTCTTCTTTTGGCTGCTCGCTTTAGGAGT
>VUQS01031374.1:9761-22173 GCA_015108495.1 Heterochromis multidens | reverse complement strand
CTACAGATGGTCCAGAATGCTGCTGCGAGGCTTCTCACTAGGTCCTCTAAAAGGTCTTATGTGACACCAATTTTGTCTTCTTTACACTGGCTCCCCATTAAGTTTAGGGTGCAATTTAAAATTTTGGTGATCACTTTTAGAGCCCTTCATGGTCAGATGCCTCCACATATTGGTGAACTACTACAACCGTATATGACGTCTAGATCTCTGAGGTCTGCTGATAGATGCTTGTTGGCTGTACCGCGGTACAGGTTAAAGACAAAAAGTGGCTGTGCTTTCGAGGTTGTGGCCCCCAAGCTGTGGAACTCGCTTCCATTGGACCTAAGATCTGTGGACACTGTTGATATTTTTAAAAAGAAACTTAAGACTCACTTGTGCAGGCTTGGTTTTATTTAGTTTGTCTATTTGTGCTATTTTAATTGTTGTATACCTATTTCTGTATGTAAAGCACTTTGTGAATTTTGTTCTTGATAAGCGCTATATAAATAAACTTTACTTAGTTACTTATGGTATGGCTCCCAAAAAAGAGACATGAGTCAATAGGGACAAAGAGAAATCAACGACAGAGACCTAGTAGTCAGGTGACTAGCATGGAGTCAAATCCAAGTAAATAGACCTGAGACAAGAAAAAAAACAAAATGTGTGTGTGTGTGTTACTCCATTTTGCTTCCTATCTACACTATGGTAGAACAATTTGAATCCACCTCCAGTGCTTCCCTTCCATCTACCTTCCTTCTCTCCTTCATATCAACCAGCTCTCTCTCTTTACCATAGTCCCCACATTTAAAGTCCGTACTCTCACCTTCGCAATCCTGCCTTTCCTTCTCTCTTGCTGCCTCCAAACATGTCTTCCTCCACTCCTCTTCCTTTTGTCTTTGGCCAACAGTTGCACAGTTTCCAGATTTTGTTATCAGTTAACAAAATCTGAGGTTTTAAAGCTTTTTGTATATAATGGGGTGCTTATAACAGTTGTAAAATAGTCCTCAAAAATTCAACACAAAAATACAAGAAATGAAAACGTAAATTCCACATTTGCTTTTTAAGTATGCTACACATTACATCTGTGAAATTAAATGTACACAACTGTTTAAAAAAATCTAGTCTACGAAATAAAAAAAAACCCACAAACATTGTGATCTTCCAAATGATCAGAGTTTTAATCTAAAAGTCAAAATGGCCTTTTTTTTGGCTCCCCAAATAAAAGAATATTTATTCCTGTGTGTATGTCATACTTGTTTCTTATGCATTTTAGCACAAATATATAAGTCAGTGTGGGTGGCTGGTTATGCGGATACAATATGAATGGAAATGTGTCTGCATCCATGTCTTTCCAGCAGCAGTTTAGCAAGCACGTGGCTCTGGCATTGAGGAGACGGAAACATGCAGGAAGTAGCAATTATGGAGGTTCAAAACATTTTTCATGGATGATTTCCTTTGGCAAAGCAAAGGAACACACAAAAGGGTTGAAGGCAAGTTAGCTGTAAGAGAGAAGGGGGACATGGTGGTGAAAGGACAAGATTTTCCTGGGATAAAAAAAGAAGGGAGGTGGAGAGAGCAAGACTGCAGAGGAAATACCAGAGTTAGAATGTCTGTGGAACGAGATCAGGAGAGGAAAAGAGTTCAGCATATGCAGAGGAATTGTTTCACAGGAGAAAAGACAGTATGAATGTATTTAGGAAGTATAGTTAGGGACACTGTAACAAGGACCCAGCCACACACACAACCGTTGCAGGGCACGAATGGTTTATTTCCACACAATGTTTATGTACACACATTCAGAGAGGCTTTCCAGCCTCGTTCTCCCTAGTTTGTACTTGTTCAGCACTTCCGTCAGGTCCCAGGGTCCTGCTTATATAGGGGAGACATGATTAGATGATGATGTGCGGCTGCTGACCAGCCTCCCCTGACGCCACACCCTGAACCCACTGCTCCACCCCTCCCCTGCAGCTGAGCCGCAAACCACACCCCGCCACTGACACGAAAGAGGGTGCAGAGTTGCATCTGCAAAAGTAAAACACGTAAGAATAAAAAAGCCACATAAAAGGTTGTTTTCAAGGAAGAATTTCATTACCGTCATAAGGTTTTTCATTTCAAAAGACACTTTATGCACTTGAATGTGTGTCAGTAGCATGACACTTCTCAATTACCAGTGTCCTAAAAACATGTATAAATATAGTTTTTGGTACCACTATAGTCAAGGCAGCTGTCAAATTATATTAAAATTATTTTACACAACCACAATTTTTAAAAAAAATCATTCTTGGCTGTCCTTATCCACTTTTTTCATCTGTTTAAAGTGAATTTGCTCTTTACTGGCATGTCCACAATACCAAGTGGTGATTTCAGAATTGGCTTTGTTTTGAAACCCCGGCTTTTATAGATTCATTCTTATATTTATCTGTTGCATAGAATGCCCAAGAGTGCTCACATAATGTATAACATGCATAAGGCGAAATGATCTGAGGCTATTGGGAAAATGAGGGCAATATAGCTGACTTCATCAAAAATATAGCACTCTTAAAATGGTAATAGACAAATTGTTGTTTTTTTCATAAAGTATAATAACTATGGACTAATGTGCATTTGATTGGTTCCCTCTAAACCTCACTTTTGTTCTGCAGTTCTGTCTGGCACCTGGTATGAAATACCCTGGGATAATAGCGAAGCAGTCATGTACTGACAAAATATGGAAACTTGTGAGTTCAGGCAATCATAGATAGATGTTTGTTTGTTTGTTGAAAGATGTGAGAATTTTACTGATCTTCATAGCAATCTTTCAGCAAGAAACTGAATAAGCATATTTTCCAGTGTCAAAATGTAATCATTCGATTTAAACTGTACCCGAACTGAAATATACCAAAAAGTGTGTTGACTTGGTAATCTTTGACTGAGAGGATGAAAGAGTAGAGGAGCAGAAGAAGAGAGGTTTCATAGAGGTTGAAAGGACACTAGTACTACTTCACGACACACACAAAAATCTGCCCACACAAATACATTCAGTTCAACCTCTTTGTTCATCTAGCCTTAGCTCACCTTGCCTCCCATTCTCCTTTTATTTTCCTCTCTTGCTCCCCCTGCACTTGTACATGGAACACACACACACTCCAAGAACACAAATAGGTGGGAGACTGTGAAGCTTTCTGAGTGTATTACACAGACCATTAGGCTTGTTGAATGGACGGACGCTGGAATGGGAGCTGACAATGGACTAAATGACAGAAGCTGGAGAGAGACTGAGAGTTTAGTAACCCAGATGTAGCAGGGACATAAAGCAATATCAGCCCACTCTACTGTACCATACAAACAAACACATTCGGTACACACACAAGTGCAGGCATAGGCAAATTCATTCACCCAAACTTTTACAGGTAGACAAGAACAGAGACTTTAAAAATGATGTGTACAAACACACAACAAAATGCAGGAAGTAAGAGTTGCAGAATAAATGAGCGCCCAAACATATGCAGTGACAGACGGTAAAATACATGAGCGAGAGAGAGAGAGCGAGGGACAGACAGACAGACAGACAAAACTCCCACACACATTGAAAAACTGAGACTGAGAGTGACAAAATAACAAACACATCTATGATGATCACCTCAGGGAGTGTGAAGTAGGCTAATAAATTTCCATTAATCACACCTTTGAAAAAACATACACTACTTAGAGCTATTGGCAGATATTTGTTAATCTATCCCTCACAGTCTGATGAAAACAAGTTTTGGAAGTAAACAGAAATGCTCTGGAGACTGAGAGAGCAGAGGGGCAGCTGTGGACGTGTCCTTTGAGTTCATGTTTGAGTGTATGTGTGTATTGGTGCATAAAAATGCATATGTGTCTTTTCGTTTGTGGGTTGAAGATTTTGGATGCTTATTTTGCATGTAATTTGTGTATGTATTTAGTTATACATTTGTGTGGCTTCCACAGCATCACTTGGTACAACAGGGAGTTACCCCCTGCCAGCATTCTAATTCACTTACCATTCTGCCTTACCCGCAGGTAAAACAAGAAACAGTGAGGAAAAAAAAAATATAGTCCCAGTGTACAACCCAATAATACCTTCAGGCTACAGTTTCTTAATAAGCCCCATCATTGTGTCAACAAACAATAAAACTCCATGGTAACCTAACTTTGTCAAAAGTTTGTGTAAGCTGACCTGATTTCACCTCACTGAAGTCAGCAGCACAAAGTACACATAGATGCAAATGTGCCATATTGGGTAATGTAGATATCTTTTGAATGTTTGGAAAGAGTTTAAGGTAATTGAGACACTTTGCCAAACAAGCTGCTAGTGGCAGAAGTTGTGAGTTTTTATAAGGTTTAAATCTGCAGAGATTTTGGTCTTCTATTGCTTATGTCTCCTTTTTTGTTCAGGAATAAGATTAGGTTCAGTCTTTAAAAACAGCTCTTGTTTCTGAGGTGAGAACACACAGCCCACACTTGAAAAACATGTGGTATGACTAATTCAATTTAGTTTTAGTGAATTGTATTTAAACATAGTAACTGGTTCCTATTATCACCATGATAATAAAAAGGAACTTGCAATCATTATAACAATAATGATTATAATAATAATAACAATCATAATAAAGACCAAATAGTTTTGTTGGGCCAGCAACATGATAATACAGCACTGTGGATTCCACTTCCTGGTGACAGGGGAGGTGTGAAATTATGTTCACCACATTCAGAACATTATATATAGAATAAATGCAGTCTCCAAATAAGCAAATTCACTAATTTGCAACATGCAAGCAGCAATATGCAACATAAAGTCACTTTCTATTTCTCATTATTACACATTTTGCAAATGAAAACAAACTGCATGCAAAAGCTCTTTAACGCTTGCAAACCAAACCAACGGTCTGAGGAACATTTGCAATCTTCATGTAATCAGTTTTTACAAATGGCCCTGACTACCATCCTACACACAGATGAGGAAGTCGTCATGAAATTTGCATGTCTTGCATTTAGGGAAAACACATTACTGCAGTTGATTTTGCTACCACTTAGTAAATAAATGAATACACTATGATTTACATTTATAAAGTGGTAGTTTCACTGGGAAACTACCACAGTTAGTACTTATAGGCCTTACTCAAGGGCATTAAGACTGCATTTTCTGAGCATTTTGTAGTTTCCCTCACTGGAACATATTTCTGTGCTTTTTACTTCACAACAAAACTGTTTTATTAATTTTGCTCACCTCCAACACTATGTAGCATAGTCTTCATCAGGACTTCTGTGGCTTTCCCTGTGTCTTCTTCATTTTAGTTTGTTTTTGCCCCTTTTTTACTCTTTGTCTGTATTTTGCCTGGTGTAGCACTTCCTTTCAGCTCTTGGCAACTACCGGTTTGGCACACATGCATTTAATCACTCAATCAGCCTCAGTAGCATATCTACCCCAGTGTTTATTCAGTGCTTCTTCGATTATTCTGTCTGCTTGTTTTGTAGCAAACTTGGCTACTTTAGTCACGTTTGTTGGTTCCTTGTATGTTTACTCCTGCTGACTGAAATCTCCCTGTGTCAAATGTTGAATCCTGCATGCCTGGTTACTCGACTTCATCTGCTCTTTTCCCCACCTGCAACCTCTACGTCTGCTGTGCTCCCACCTAACCTCCAACTCTCAGTCAGCCTTTGTCTTTCCACTTGTTCCTACTCAGCCAGACCTGATCTAGTACAAATATCTCAAGTGACTTTGTTCGCTGCAAACTTCTGCTTACTTCAGACACTTCTCACTTTCTTTATGTGTTCATTTGGCAGTCTTCTCTGCTCTCAATTTTTAATAGTCAGTCTCAGCTACTGAACTCCCACATCTAAGTGCTTACCTGTTCCTCGATTTCACAGTCACTCACCTACAGAACTTATTTGTAATCCTGTGACAAAAATGTTAATATCAAAGCAGTCATCCAGATAAAATAAGCCACATTGGTGATATAGGGACACAAGGTTAATTTTCTGAGAAGAAGTGTCGGCCTTTATAATGAATAGTGAGTAAACCAAAAACAACTCCTGTCGGACAGATAAAAACAAAAGAAAGAGAATAAACAAACTATGAAGAAGGTGCATATCATGTGGCATATGTGTCTTCTTGCATCATTTATTTGTATATCTTTCTTTCATCTTGGCTCCTCTCAAATGAGAACAATTTCAGCAGCTCCTGGACAAGCCCCCAAACTGTTATGTTCCCTAAAAAGGGCTAGGGCATGAGATGAATAATAATAAAGTGTCTGGGTAAAAACTGAGTCAAGATTTAATTTAAAGGTTTAACTTGCATAAGAATTACCTTGAATACAGCTGTTTCTATTATTTCTACTTTTCAATCAATAAGCACATAAGCATATTGCAATCGAAACAATCGTAGTTATGACTGTAGACTGTATATAAAAGATGGATGTAGCCACTGAGATGTCACCCATTAGTTAGTGAAGTCCTGATGTGAAACTTCAAACTGAGCATTTTCATGGTCATCATCTTGATTTGAAACCAAATGTGATGAAAGGGGGTGGAACTGACTGAGAAAACTGAGGGACACTGTGTACTCATATGCTAGTGAACCGACCATCACACAGTAAAGTATAATCAGTGATATCATCCTTTTATGGGAGAAAAATTATTTAACAAATGGACATTTACTTGTTTCAAATAAGACTTGAAACTAAAACTGAGGAAGGCCAAAAACTCAGGAAAGTCTTTTCTGAGGTCACATACAAGGGAGTCGAAAGGTCATTTTCCAAAATATTTCTATCCTACTGGATTTCTTTTTATGACCAGAGGAGGGGCCCAGAAAGCAGGTTTAAGGGACTTCCCTCTTCCAATCCAGAAGCTATGTCCACTTTTTACATATAGTCTGTGGTTATTGCAGAGGGATGGTGATTTCTGGGTTATGAAGAGGCAAAGGTGGGAAGAAGCATTAATTAAAAGAATGGAAAGCCCCCCATAGAGTAAATTAATGTCGACAAAGAGGGAGAGAAAGAGAGAGAGAGAGCGAGATGACGAGAAAAAGGGAGAAGACAATAAAAAAAGAAGAAAAAAAACACAGGAGGACTGCAAGAATCCTGAGAGGATCTGTCAGCTCTCGTTGGCTTTGATTTTAATGGAAGCCAGCGCTCCCCTACCTCTAACCCATTTGGCCCTAATTCCAGCACTGCTTTCCAAACTTTTTAAACTTTAATGGCCCCTTCTTAAGTGCCAGCTGCTGACAACATTGATTTGGCTTTAAGCCTTGCTGTCCCGCACGCCTTTATTTTCTCCTGCAAAATCGACAGAAACATCTATTTTCTGCCATCCTCCTCCACCTCCTGCTCATCCGATCCTCCTTCTATCCTCCCTTCATCCGCTCTTCTCTGTTCATTTGATGGTGTCAGCAGTCGAGGAAAGCTTGTATGAGATTGGATGAAAAGAAATGCTTTTGGATAAAGTCTTCTTTTTAGAAATGTATGTATTTTTCCATTTTTTAAACAAGCATGCAGAAGGGAAGCTTTGCAAACTGTAGTTGTGATTTCTTTTCTAAATTCTTTTACTTTTTCTGTGATTATCACTGAAATGCCTTTTCATGTTGCCCGAACTGGAACAAAAAGAGAAATAGAGATCATGCTAAATCTTCATTAGTAAATACTTGAACTTACAGGGACCACATCTAAACAAAACAGCCTCCCTTCACGTTCTTTTTTTCCACAAATTTCCTACTGAAGGACATTCGGGGATTCAAACTGATGGTTAATTTATTAATAGTTAAAACTTTTACAAGTTGAAAATATTATTTGCTTCAAAATAAAATAAAATAAAATAAAAAGTCAAAATTCTGTGTGAAAAGAAGAATTCAAATTTATAAAATAATTTGCTGAAAAAAATATTGTTGAGTCAAAGTGCATGTGATTCATGCAGATATATATATATATAAAAAACCCAACACTGTAACATGGATTTATTTTTCCCAGATATTCTAACTAGTATAGACAAATCTTTCTGTTTCAAAGGGTCATGTTGAGGTGGATGTGGTTAACTGAGAATAACTGCAAAAGGTTATGTGAAATGCAAAACCACAGTTACATCAAGCAGTGAAAGAATATGAAATCTATATGAAAAATGTCACTGATTGTAACATTCATAAATGTCTGTGGACTTGAATCTATCATCTAGGTACCAATCAGATGTTCCTCTGTATGGATAAAACATATCCTCATAATGGACCATTTTCAAATGGACTGTCTGATGAGGGAATTGCTCTAGACATTGCATCATTGGGCTTCATTGTGATAAAATGGCTCAGGGGTACAGTATGATCTTTAGAGAAAACCCTGAATGGCATTTGTCGAAAAAAAAAAAATTTTTTTCAAACTGCTTATTATCCTGTCTCTTTAGGGGCCAGATTTACAAGAGCAAATTAACACGAGGTCTTATGATGTGATGGTGTGAGTAATCTAACATAACAGTAATCTGTCAATCATAATATATAAAGGCATAGGTTTTGCATCTGTGTTTTTCCTGGGAAACAGCATGGCAGCACAGACCAAGGAGAGACATCAGAAGGAGATATTTTTATGAAAGCGAAACTACAGAAAAATACTTTGCAAGTGCAAACTGCTTACAAAAGGACGTCCTTGTCCCAAGGATCGGCAAAGAATAATTGTTAGGATCCTGTAGAGGAACTTATTTGGTAGAAACAATACAGCAGTAGTTTGTATGAGAGCAGGTTAGAAGGCTCAGTGGAAATCAGACAGAAAACATGTTTCAGTAGAATTTCTTCATGGTCAACAATTAGGCTAAATGCAGTGATGGAAATGTAGGTTACATTTAAAGAGTTTAACAGCATCATAATTAATTTATTAAAACATTGACAGATGTCCACACGCAATTTGGAACCAGAGTTAGTGACACTGACTGTATTAAAAAAAAAAAAAAAAGGACAAACTGAGTGGATGAGCTTGTGACCCACACTGAGGACACAATATGACAGAGCTGTGTCTGATCTGGCTGTGCCTGTGTGTGCTCTGGTCAAGACTCAACAGGCCACAAATGAATCCCTGATGCACTGAATCGCCTGACTCAGGATGACAGCAGAGAACCCACAAGCTCAAGGGGGTGAATATGCCCTGGATGACCAGCATTTCAGTGTCCCAAAAAGCCATCTAAGGCCAAGGTAAAGGCAATAAATACACCACTTTATTTATTTTTTTCATATCTTAGTTTGCCTTTTTTTAATTTAACATGCAGCTTCATATTTTCATTTTCATTTGATCTACTATGTTAAAATAGTGGGAATATTTATTTTAACCTTATTTAAAATAGAATAAGTCATCATAAAATGGATTAAGATTTGAGCTAATTGGCTTTATTTTATTGAATCCTCAATATCCTCATTAGGTTTAGATATGGTTAGATATAGTACTTAGGTTTTATTATCCCAAATGAAAAGTCACTTTTATTTCTGTTCAAAGACTGGCCTTCATGCACCTATCCCATTTTCATAGGAAAATTTTGTTTTTTTTTAAAAAAGAGGAGTGGCTCAAGACTTTTGCACGGTTCTGACAGAACTCACTAAAGGCAAACTTATTCCACTAAATAAGTGGGGAGAAACTGTATACTGAATTAATTAAGAGAAGTCTGAATGTCATTAAGCAGAAGATTTTATGTGGGATTCTAATTTTTCCATGTGAAGGATGACATGAAGCCACAACTTCTTTTTTGACCAGAATGACAGCCCAAATATAATGTTCCAAAAATGAACAAAAAAACATAAGGAAAACAAGTAGAAACTTAACAGGTTTTTTCATTATGAGGAAAAAAAAATCACATAAAAAAAATCAATCATCATACTCCCTATCGTTGTATGGAAAAGGTTGATGATATTTCAAAATGAAGGGATTGTGATCGGACCCTGGGTATTTAGCCATAATTAGAGTTGTGGAGTCGCGCAGTACTTGGACGTTGATGGATTATGTGTGCTTCCTGCTGTGGAACAGGCTCAGCTTCAGATAGGGTGATCAGCTGAACATGTGTTCCCTCAGATGCTCCTGAGAAATTTGCAAAAACCTGCCACAGCCTGAAACCCTTGCTTGAGCCTCCTGGCCATTTAAAAACAACCTGGCCATTTATGCTCCTGCACTCTAGTAGTAAAAAAGTGCAGCTTTGGACTGTTCTCCTAAAGAAACTGGAGCTCAGATTAAATGCCAAGATAATGCTTTTTTCCACAGTAATTATTCTTAGGTTCATTCATATCTTCTACCCTCAGCCATTTCCCTAAAAGATTATATTCTATTGGCTGTATTCTTTTCAAGTGTGACCTTCATTTCTATATTTGGATAATTTAAACCTTTTTATATAAGCCCTCTTTGGCATTTCTAAACTTATACCTTTGGTGAACAAGGTTTTTCTCTCTGTTAATCTAAAGCTGACAAGTGCTGTAATAAAGGGTGAGGAGGTTGAGAAGCAGTGCACCACAAATCCTTCATTTTCTCAAGCCTTTCATGGTATCAAGCCTTGCTAAAGGTCCACACCACAACCCTTGTTACACTCTGCCTCATGCTAATGTTCACCATCAATAGGGAGACATCTATTTATGCAGGGATGACAGACAGAGATGTAGACAGAAACAAAGAGAGATAATGGATGAACAAAGACCACAAAGAGACCAAAGACTAAACATATGAAACAGGGGGAGTGAGAGAGAAAGGAAGAGATGACAGAAAAGAGGTAAGAATTAAAATTCCCCTCCCCTTTCCTTGTGAAGTGACAGCTACAGTGATGTATAACCCTAGCAGTGGAAAGTTAATTAGATAGGCTGGGTTACTGAGAGATGAAGGACTGAGAGGCTGCAGAGGAGAAGAGGGAGGTGGAGGATGAGAAGAAGATGTAGAAAGAGAAGGTTACACAAAAAAACAGAAGAAGAAGAGAAAGGAGGAGTAGGGCATAGGAAAGGTGAGGAGTGAGACAAATGAGGAGAGAAAGGGAAATAAGATGAGGCAATAATTCAATGAAAGAGAGAATGAGAGACATGCTCAGGAGTAAAGTTGTAGAGGGGAAGATGAAATAAGAGGGAAAGAGCCTTGTCAAAAATATTTTTTATTCTTGAAGCTGTAAAAATGTACAGCCATAATGACATGGTAGTCACACAAGCCGCATTCAAAATCATCTGTATAGCAATGCAAGTTTCAAGTTACTTTCTGACAATGAGCTTGGTTAAAAGACAAACTTTAATATATCATGTGCACTGCTAAGCAGGTGATTGAATGCCTCTTCTCCATGCATGACACACATCCTGAAAACAGGATAAAAACAAATGCCGTCAAACTTGCAGGACTCACGCACTCTCTGTCCCTAGAAACGTTTCACTGTTCGAACGAGTACCCACTCACTGGAACCAAACTATCCTTGGGGATTTTTATACTTACACTTTATACTTCTGAACACTCCATAAGTTCATAACCTCCCATAGAACAGCCTGTAAGTTTGCTATGTATGTCACAGAGACTGTTGTCATTCAAGTGAAAATCACATGTTCTGAAAATTTCTTTGGCGTGGAAACTACAGCCCATGGCTAAAATATGACACAAAACTCTTTTTGTTTAATAGCAGAACATTCTGGCTTCCCTCTGGCACTCCTCAAATAAATTTATTTTAATTATTTTACTTAATACAAGTTCTTTTTTTCTTCAGATTAAAAAAATTGGAATCAGGAATATAGCTGATTCCAGCTTGCAGGATGGAACCTGGCCTTTTTTCAATTTCAGAACCTTTTACCCTCTTTGCTTGGTGGCATTATTATACTGTAAAATTCCTTCATCTTCACCAAACTAGACCTAAGGATAATGGCCTGACAGAACGAGAACATTTCAGCGTACACCTGCGCATTTACTGTTGAGGTAATGATTTCACATCTCCTGGTCCTTTACTTACTACAACCTCATATCATAAATGAGTGAGGACATTTTTTTGTTCCTTCAGTCAGCTTTATATGTTTCATTAGAAGGGCAATGGGCAAAAGTTTCAGCATCACTTCCTTGGCCAAAGCAGATTTGTTATTCATCACTGTTGAACATTATTTTCATCCAGTCATCCACAGACTACAATTGCTTCACCTTAGTCCACCCTTGTTTTCTTCTTTCTAGGTTAGTTCTGGTTTTTGTTTGGATTTTCTGTATGTCAATTCTATTTCATTCAGCTCATTTCTCATATTGATTTTCTGTCCTGACACTTTGGCATCTTTTGTCTACCTGAATGTTTTCCTTTTTGTTTGTACTTGTACCAAATCATAGATAGAACTGATTCTGTGTGGCAAAAGATATTCATTTTTGATATGGGATTTTCTTCTTGGAAGAGTTGCATAATCCCTTCCATTGTTTCACCTGACAGCTCTCTTGTTGTGGTCATGCCTTTTTTTTTTTTTTTAAACAGCAAGGTGATTTGTTAT
>VUQS01031372.1:17763-46680 GCA_015108495.1 Heterochromis multidens | reverse complement strand
GTCTACAATTTTGTTTCTGGTGTCCTTTGACAGGTCTTTGGTCTTGGCCATAGTGGAGTTTGGAGTGTGACTGTTTGAGGTTGTGGACAGGTGTCTTTTATACTGATAACGAGTTCAAACAGGTGCCATCAATACAGGTGACGACTGGAGGACAGAGGAGCCTCTTACAGAAGAGGTTACAGGTCTGTGAGAGCCAGAAATCTTGCTTGTTTGTAGGTGACCAAAGACTTATTTTCCACCATAATTTGCAAATAAATTCTTTAAAAATCAGACAATGTGATTTTCTGGATTTTTTCTTCTCATTTTGTCTCTCATAGTTGAGGTATACCTATGATGAAAATTACAGGCCTCTCTCATCTTTTTAAGTGGGAGAACTTGCACAATTGGTGACTGACTAAATACTTTTTTGCCCCACTGTATATCTCTGTAGTTTTGGGCCCAGGTACACTGAGAGCTACCCAAGTTTATTTTCTTATTTATTTTAAAATTCTCCTTCCATCTGAGACAGGAAGTTAAAAAACTTGGACAATTCCCTCACTTTTATTTTTAAATTTCATTCACCATCAACTAGGTAGTTCTGGTCCTTCAACAAGCAGGCTAGTCAGATCGCTCTTGCCATGAAGCTGTCTTGATTTTCAAGTCCTGCTGTCCAATAACCTCCAACTTCACCGTATTGGACAGCAACTTGCAACGTCAGTCCTTCTACAGATATGCAGCAAGCTGTAAGAGCAACTCCAACTAGATCCCAGCAGTCCAAGATGTAATGAGGAATTTATTGGAGAAGCAGTCAATTAGTTTAAGAAAGTATGGGTGCACTTGCTTTCATGGCAGATTACTTTTCAACCCCCCAAAAAAACTGTTTCATGTCGCTCAATTTTGTGAAGTGAACAGATCAAAAGGTCTGTACACACACATACCTCGAAAGGAATAAAATGCAGATTGACATCAGGTACAGGTTTTGTTTTTTATAGGTGGAGCACCAGAACTTTTAGATTCATTCTTAAAAGCTTCAGATTCACGTAGTACATAGCACATAATACAAAACAAATCTGGTGTGTCAGGAACACAAGGTGAGGACTTTTGCACTTTACTGAAGAAAAGCATGTCCAATGTCTTCAGATATTATAATCATATCTGATATCTCTTTTGAAATTGTACATCTGATTATCAGTGACAAGCATGGGTGTGCCATTGGTAATGCAGAGGTACTCAGCGACTGTGATCACTCAGCAGCTGCAGCTACGAAGACGTGGGCACGGCTGCTTCTCGCTCTGTGACTGTTCAATTAGCAGAATTTGCATTTTGTACCTACGTCTAAAAGGTTTAACATCACAACGTGCTCACCATGCATTTGAAAATGCTTCTGTTTTTGTGCCAATGTGACTACTTCTTTGCATTGAAGTAATTATGCCACTTCTTACCGTGTGCTGAGAAACACATTATCAGGTTACATAAGCACCTTAGCTATCACAGTGAGTGTAAATCCTGCGTTTTAAGAGGGGGCTTTAATTATAAAGTGGTTCCTGATAGTATTTCTATAATAACCATGTATCAAATGATAATGCAAAAACAAATATGACAAGGTAAAAGCGTTCGCTCATAATGATAAACATACAGAAAATGATCACCTGAAGGTACAGCTTCCATGACCTTACATGTTTCAGCAACATCTGCTGCTTATGATCACATTGCAAGTATCAGACTAGTTTCTATTATAGGATTTAAAGACTTACAGAGCTTGTAGATTTTTTTCTACAGCACTCTCACAAACAGATCATTATTAAGCAGCACTGATTAGATCAGTTCTCCTGCACAGTGCTTATTACCATATAGCTGACTGGCCACAATGTTTTGGTATTTGTCTGTTTGTAAAATGACTATATTACATCAGATGTTGTTTGAATGTAGTCCTTTAAACAGCGTACTAATTCAATATTTCTTCCCAAACACAAGCCTCATGATGGGATTATTGTGTAAAAAAAAATTATTACCACAATTTATGTTAGCTATAATCCATCCATTTTCTACCACTGATCCTGGTCTGCTTAGACTGCTGGGGCAGCAGAAAAACCCAGACCTCCCTCTTCTCAGAGAGCTCTTTCAGCGAAGAAACATTATCTCTCCAACATGATCTGGGTCTGCCCTGGGGTCGCCTTCTGGTAGGACATGCCTGAAACACCTCACCTAGAATCCAGAAGGCATCCTTTTCAGATTCCCCAACCATCTCAACTGGCTTCTTTCGGTGCAGAGAAGAAGCAGCTCTACTCTGAGTCCATCCTGAATGACTGAGCTTCGTACCCTCTCTCTAAAGCTGAGCCCAGATACCCTTCAGTAAAGCGAATTTTGACATTTGTATCTACTGTACAATCTTATTCTTTTGGTAAAGACCTATATTTTGTAGGCACAGGTGAGGATAGCAATGTTGATTGACTATTAAAGCCAAAACAAAAAGGGTTTCATTAAGTTGTATTTTAATTCACATTTTTAAATCTGTGTCAGACCAACAAAGCAAGTGCAGAGATCATTTCTGGCAACTGCAGAAAATATATCCAAGTTCTCTAACTAAAGATTAAATTGACTGTTTGATCCTGCAATGTGAAATTAAATATACCACTGTTACTTTACTTTAAAGGGAGACAGAAAGTCCACATTATGAACAAGTGGGGATGGTGGAGGCACAAACACATCCAACTTTTGATCAGGGGACTGGAATGCCAAAATGACTCAGTTATGGTGAGGATAAGATATGAACTTAAAACACTTTTATAATGTTAAACACGTCAGTTTTCTAGCTTATCAGAGTGCTGAGCTCAGCCCCTGCCCAAAAGTGATGATGCCAGCACATATTTTACATATGCTTATACACACTCAACATAATTTCACAATAAGTGATCGATGAAGTGGGGAAGTCTCCTTTTTAAAGTTATTAAAAATATCCAGCTGATAATTTCACACCAGTGCTCAGCATAGAGTAATCAAACTAATTGCGATGAGCTGATGAGGTTATTTCCAAGCTAGCAGTCACTGTCTTTTCCCAGTATCTGTTAATATTGGACTTACATTCACCAGGTGACTGGAAACATGACTCCAAATGAATAACTGGATGTGATAATAAGCAACATATGTCAAAGAAAAAAGGTTAATCTTGTGTTTTTGCTGCCCCCAAATGGCAAAAATATCTGTTATTGTAGGTTTAATTAATCAAATTTTGATAGTCACAGGAGATATAAAACAAAGCCTGTAAAATACCTCCCTAAAATTATTTTCAGATCCTTTTCTTTGCATATAAAGTCTTGAATGATCCCAATCGTCCACTCTGAGTGGAGGTTACTGGTGTTTCTTAAGAGTTTCTACAAATTGGAAAGCGGAGCCTTCATCTGATCAGCCCTCTCCTCTGGAGCCAGCTCCCAATTTGGATTTGGGAGACAGACACCCTCTCTCTACCTTTAAGATTAGCCTTCACATTTGCTTTTTTAATTTAGAGCTGGTATTGCATGTCATTCACTTTGTCTTCTCTCTCCTGTAGTTCGTGTTTTGTCCTGTTTGTTGTCTCTCTTTGCTCCTCTTTGCAGTCTCCTAATCCCTTCACACTGCACCTGTGCAGAGCAAAATGCTGCCCCTCCCTAAGTCTGGTTCTGCCAGATGTTTCTTCCTGTCAAAAGGGAGTTTTTCCTCCCCACCATCACGATGTGCTTCCTCATAAGGGATTGTTAATTTGTTGTGGTTCCCTCGCAAATATTTTTGGGACCTTACAAGATAAAGCACCTTGAGATTGACTGGTGTTGTATAAAAGCATGAACTGAATACATGACAAACATCCCCTTCATCTTCTTTGAGGGGATTTCATAAAAGACAGCCAAAACAGCCAGCATTCAATTTACTTTTTAAACCTAGCTATTCAATATGGAGCATAATTTACATAAAAAAAAAAACATATCTACACTGCCTACAGTTATTCTCAAATTCCACAATTCAGCAGGTGACTGAACAAACACTAATTGCATAATTAGGGAAATCTCGAATTGACTTAAAGCCTCAACAGCAGGCTTCACTGCCGTTCACTTTGCAAGCACAAACAGCAAACAAAAGCTTCAGAGTCCAAGAGAAGAGAATTTAACCTCTGTGAAACAAGCACTCAGCATGTAGTTAAATACATACATCCAGCTAAGGATGTTTAAATACCAATTAAGACAGCTGCAAACACAGATAGGTAGACATTAAGTGTTTCCTGACTTACATTAACTGATGCTGAAGCCCATTCTCTTTTTTTCTTCATAGAGGCAAAGTGGTAATCTACTGTCTTTGCTGATGAAATGGTGTGGTTGTTGTCAGAAGCCCTTGTGTCCATTTTTAATGATACTGGCTAACTACATTAGCTAACTGAAGCCCATTAGTAACACTGGAAAACTCCCCATTTTTTCATTTAAATTACTTGCTGTCTGCCTTGTTTGTTCACCCCACAGTGTCTAGTTCCGACTGTCCTGATAAAATTTTTAATCATAGATGGTCAGCTTCACCTGGTCTCCCTTTAGTACACACAAAATTATCTCAACTATGACAGGGCAATACCTTCTGCACCACACAGGCTAGTATTATAGTCCAGAAAGACGCTGTTTTGGAACTTCCCATAAATGAAATATATCAGTGACCAAAAATGAATAAATAAGTGATTGGATAGTCACCGGTGTGCTTAATACTGATGTGAGTTTTACATTAAGATGGTACTACAAATCATGTACGTCACTCTTTCATGTATGCTGCTGCTAAGTGGCATCTCTGTATGTCCACAGATTTTCCTATTGTTTAGTTTTATATAAAAATATCTGCTTGGGCCGGCACACTCTTATCTGTGTACACACGTCTAAAACCCATAATCAATACAGCCTTTGCTTTCTCAATATTATACAAATGTTTGCCCTTGGAGTCAGAAGAGAACGGGTCAAAAAAAGCTTTTAAATATGCTGCCCATTTTTCCTGGAAAAATCGACAGAAAGTGCTGAAATTGTGAGAACTGCTTATCATGGGAGAGCTTAAGTCAATTTTAAAGGATTGAGAAAAAAGTTCCTGTTGAAGCTGAGCTTGTTCTCAATATGTTGTTGCATATCATTTGGATGTAGTGTTCACTTGCTTGTAATGTGTGTCAGTTGTGTTTATTAATGTTAAATCTCTGCTGCCTTCTTGTCCAGGTCACTCGTGAGATTTTTACTAATAAAGGATATTATTATCATTTTGGACAGTTTGTCACGAAAGATTTTTTTTTTCCTAATTGCAAGTAGAGTCTTAATATATACACATGTATCCATTCATGGCTTTGATGGTAGCGAGTCACTGTTTTTCCAGTATTTTATATTGTTGGTTTAGCATGAGGTCTCAAACTCAGTTTCACTGAGGGGGCCACTCTGAAAATGACAATCACATCATGGACTAGACATGTATAGTTTTTTGGCATGGTTTCATTTAATATAAATTCACATCCCATATAGTCTGCTCATGTACAACTTGGTCCACATAAAACCCTCAAAAAAAGCCACCCGTGTTGTTTTGCTTGTCAACAAAACAATGCTTGCATTATTACTGGTTAACCTGTCAATCTGTATTATACCTAATTAGATTTTGTTCTTCTCTGACCTACCTAGAATCTTAAAAAGCTGCTTGTGATTTAATACATCAGTAGTCCACTTTAGATCAATAAAATGAAAGCAAAACAACACGGGTGGCTTTTTTTGATAACACACAAGCACATTTACACATGTAAAAATTGGAATGCATGAGTAATGTAGACATTTCTACATGTGAAATACCCAAGTAAACACTAACAGCATTGATCATGGTGAATTTATTTATTGTAAGTAAAGCTGTTTGTTTTTTTTGTGATGAGGCAGAGTGTGCAGTTAAATTATGTGGAATTATGTGGATTGGTGCTCTTTTCATTTTTGCTGCTCATTAATTAGTGTATATCATGCTGCTGCTAGTGGAGGTGGTCTTGGTCATGAAGGCTTGAGTCAAGTCCCAAGATATCCAAGTCCTAAACCTTGTGTTTCAAATCATTATGTGCCTTTTAGAGTTGATTGGGTAAACCCCTTTTCATAACCTTTGTAGGTTTTTTGGAGTGGAGTGAATAACAACTTCTTCCAGGTTTAAAGGATAGCATTGTAATTGACATTAAAATGTAATGAGATTATTAAAATTCAGTTTAATTCAATTTCATTTATATAGCACCAATTCACAACAATAGTCACCTCAGGATGCTTTATATTGTAAGGTAAAGACCTTACAATATTAGAATTGAAAAATTTAAGATCATAATTTTTTTTTTCCCCAGGATAATCAATGCTGTTAATTCATGGAAATGTAAATGATATGGATGATGTGGACTACATACATTTCATAAGGGTGATTTGATCTTGATCCAACTCTCAATGTTAAATTTGTCTTTTTTCCAATTTGCACTAAATATTTTCCAAAATTTAAATGTGGCCAATGTTTCTAATATTAAAGTTAGTGTGTATGCACAGCTAATCCCCGCAATCCAAAAGTTCAGGCTTTAGACTGCTCTAAACACTTTGTTTCAGGGAGGTCTTTCCCTATTATTTTGCATGTGCATCATGGCCATGACAAACAAATTAGAAGACCTTAAGTGTGATTAATTGTAAGAAAAGTAATCAAATGCAGGCTCACTGGCAGGCAGGCAGGCATGTAAAAACACAAAAACAACAAAAAAATTAATATGAAGGCCAAATACAAACTCCCCCACACTTTAAGACTGGCAGAGACACAGAGGGACAGACACTGACACAAAGACTGAAGGGAAAACAACATTATATTAACAGGAGGGTAGTTAGGAGAAGTGGACACAGTTGGATAACAAGACACAGGTGAAGATAATCAAAGGCAATGAGCCAAGAGGGGAAGTAAAACTAAACACAAGACACTAGAGACAAGCAACTATCAAAATAAAACTAGAAGTGAGAACTGTAACTAAATGGGGAAACACAGACACATTAATAAACGTAATCTATTTGAGTTGACACAAAAGTATGGATCAGGAAACACTTGGGGAATAACATAAACTCTAATACTCTAAAACTATAACACCAAACAAAGAATTCACCCTCACAGTTTCAAAAACCCACAGTAAGACCCGGGATGGATCATGACACTAAGATTGTAAACCTATAACCAAGAGAAATTAAGAACAAAGACTGGACACAGCTTAGCAACACAAGAGACATGATATGGTGCTTTGTAGCTGTAGCTGGTCACTAATAGACATTCCAAGCTCTGGTTGTGTTGGGCCATTTTCTACATCTAAATATGTGAGTCAGCGATGATCTTCATATTCAATGGTAGCCATTTAAATTGCTTGTAATATTTATAATCTTTATTTCACCTGTCATCGCTACAAGTTGCTGACTTTCACTGACATGCCATAGTGGTCTCCAGTTACGATGTAGCTGTTACTCTCTTCCTGTGTGTATGCACCTTCACACTGTGTTCAAACTGACTGCAATAAAAAAGCTCATCCTTTCAGAAAAAAACAAAAAAAACAAGCACGGGTCATCTAGCAAACAAAAGTCAAACTTTATTTAAAACTGACAAAACACAGTGCAAGAAAACAACAGCAAACTAATCTTCCAAGTAAAACAGGAAATGACCAAGAGACAAATACTAACATGAAGACTAACAGTAAACATAATGAACAAAAGAGGGCCTGTCCCTATGGTAACACTAGAAGGAACTAATGAAAATCATGGAGACTATGCATAACTTTTGCCATGATGTGAAGCTGCCGGCATCAAACAGCAATGGCCCTTCAACCACATATTCCTGGTAAAAGAATTTTTACCAGAAAGTTGTATTTTTATCATTTACATCATCATTGTCACATTTAGAGATAAAATAACTGCACAAGTGATAACAGTCTAGAGCTGCTGTATTTTAGCTCCTGATAAGCCTTCGAATTCACTGATCTGTTAGTCATACTGGACTTCATTTGGAATCAAAAATAGTTTGCGGTACTGCTTAGATAAGAGTGGTTTGGGCATGTGAGGCCCTCTAATCTATCCAACCTTACACTGTGGCAAATTCAGAGTTAGCTTTGAAATATGTCCTGTGTGCTGCGGTTAGATGGCTGTTCAGCAGGTTTTTCCCTTTAATTTTCACCTCATCAGGGAGCTTGGACAGAAAACATCTCTTATCACCTGTTTTAACGCAACATGTGAAGTTAGACTAAAAGAGAAGCTTGTCATCCAGGAGCATAAAAGTGGCACACACCAGAAACACACACACCTGAATGCTCACACAGGTACAAACATAACCTCACAAAGAAACTGATACATGCATTCCCACATCCATTACACAGACAGTCAATAAAGAAGCACACACAGACCAGGGGGGAGGGTTGGGGAGACACAGAACTGAAACACATGCACTCATGCAGTGCACCACTGGGGGTTCGATCGCCTCTCTATGTCAAATCAGTGCATTCCTTATTAAAGGCCCTTTTCTTCTCTTCCCTCTTCTTTTCTCCATCTCCTTTTTTCCTCTCCTTTTCCCTCCTTTCTTTGCATCCTTTTCCTCCCCCCTTCCCTCTCCCTCTTTCCCTTTCCATTCCTCTCTTCCCTCCCTCCCACTCCTCTGTCAGAGAGCAGATCTGCCTGAATAATTTCTTCCCCCTGGACCAGCTCTGCTCTTTAATTCATGAGCCAGAGCGCAAGAGTGTGTGTGTGTGTGTGTGTGTGTGTGTGTGTGTGTGTGTGTGTGTGTGTGTGTGTGTGTGCGAGAGAGAGAGAGAAACAGAGAGAGAGAGTGTTTCAGTGTGTGTGTGATTGTGTCAGAGAATGTGTGTGTTTGTGTGTCAGCAAGTGAGAGAACAAAAAAGAGAGCTGGTGACAGAAAGTGTGACACCGGCTGTGTGTGTGTGAGCAAGTTTCTTTTTTTTTTATTTTGAAAATTCACAAAATGTAATTGTGGTGTTTTGAGGTCCATGTGTCTTCATTTGTGTGCATCTGCATGGTGACAGCATGTGTACCAATACCCATGCATATGTGCATGTGTGTGTGTGGGTGTGTGTGTATATGTGCGCAGTAATCTTCTTCAACCACCGAAGGTCTATTTTTAACTTCAGGATGAAACTGGCTCAGAGTCATTTAGGACCGACTCCTCTGAATGAATCACTTGCTTCCATTCAACATTAAGCTCCTTCCACTTCTTCTCAGATAAATCATTTACTTCTTTGCCACTCTCAGAAATTAATCTTTTAGTTCTTTCTGAACATTTCCAAATTAATTATTTGGTTTATTTCAGTTGTTCTAAATTGAGCCATTTAGCTGATTGCAAATCTTAACTGAAACGCTCAGATCATTAACACAGAGTTCATTTCAACTCTAATCAAAATAGTTTGAGTTGAGCTGCACGCTTCTCACACAAGACGTGACTGGACTACAGAAGAGCATCACTCCCTTTATTTATTCCAAGTTTCAACAGTTTATGTGTGTAAATTATCCTCCATGTTGTTTTAATAAAAACAAAAGAATATTAAAACTCAGGCATGCCTGCAAGGCTTCGACAAGCTGTGAATGGCAGCAGGTGAAATGTTCATCTGTATTGTTTTATTGGCAATAACAAGAGCCTCAGTCATGGAACTGAAAGTGATTTACAGGTTTCATTTCAAGCCGCAATAAATTTGTCTTTACTGTCTGAATTTCATCTGTTAATATTTCAGAAACACAGTTTATTAAGTCCTTAACTTGTAACAATTCGCTGAGCAAACGTGACACGACTCCTAACTATAATAGTACTGAGCTTTACTGCCAGCAATCATCTGCTGGTAGGTGGAAAATATATATATCCTTTTTTCTTGCCAAGTGAAATCTAATTTTGGAATGAAAGTCTTCATTTTTTTTATTTGAAGTCTATTTGAAGTCTAATTATCTCTGGGAGTTTGTAATCTCTGAACATTCTGCTGTAATAATCTGAACTCAGATTTGAATCATACAAAAGAGTTTTTTGTCATTTTCTTTTGCAATAGACATGCTGAGTTGTTGTTAAATGTATATTTTGTATTAATACTGACAGACTGCTGCAATGAACAACAAGACAACGTATGCATTTTTAATAGAAAGACATTTAGTTTTCTGTCAGACACAGTTTAATCTAGAAGATGATGCTCGGTCTTGAGTGGTGACTGATATGAGAGGATGCCCAATTCATTAAAATTAATCACACGTTATCTGTTTACATGTGCGCAACATTTTGTAATATCTACACACCCTGTTCATTTTCATTTTGTGCCATAGGGAGTGTTATTTCATTATTTAATCCCTGTAAGGTGCATTGCATCCAACTTCAGCAGCAGCTGAAGTTTGCCCTGCTGTGGGTGTGTAGGTTGTGCGTGTTAAATTTCCATTTCCTCCAGGTCACTTCTTTCCCATTTTGGCTAAAAAGATGATGGGAGATGGAAAAAAGGGCTTATATCTGTAGTTATTTTATAAAGAAAATGACCACAAACTGAAATTATTTAAGTTTCATAGGAAACAGTTTTTTTCGGGGATTAAGAAATTGCTTAGATGCATAGATCTTTCCTGCAGTGATGGAACTAAATTAAGCTTTGAAAGTTAATACAAACAATTATTATAGGTGCCCTAAGTTTTGTTGCTTACTTATGAACTTTCTGCACAGACGCAGTGCTGAAACAAACCTTGTTACTACACCTTCTGATGCATTATTAGAATGTCACCATTCTAATAATCACACACACAAATTCTTGACCAGTAAGTGTCAAGGTTAATTGGAAGGATTCAACCCTCAAATGCAGAACATCAAAAACTTTAGCAGTTTTAATGAGCAATTTTCCAAGCAACAACAGCGGGGAATATTTACAGGTAAACGGTGATACAGATTAGGTAAGTAATCTTTCAGGTAAGTCGCTAGTTCAGAAGCTGCAGGGGACTTGTGCAGGTTTCCAAATAAGCAGGTAAGTATACTTCAGGTAGGGGTGCAAACACTGTTACTGCAGCTTTCCTCTCTTTCCTCAGGGCTAAGGTTTCCAATACTTGAGTCCTCAGAGAGGGGATGTTATACCAGCAAGTGGGGTGAGAATGGGTGAGGCAGGCTCTCCAGCAGGTTCCCTGAGACAGGCAGGTAAGTACAAGGCCCACAAGGATACAAACAAGCAGGTAAGCAAGCAGAATAATAAACCACCTGAGCTACGCTACCACATGCATGAGTTAACAATCTGGCAACAAGTGGTGATGGTGATCTGAAGCCAGATTTAAATATTGGATGGAAAACAGGTGTGCCTGCCCCAGGTTTTCTAAGACCATGCTCACCACTGAAAGAGATTGGTTAGTTCACAAACATGTCCCCAGTCACACAGACAGAGGAGAGAAAGACAGACAGGCAGGTGCCACACCTGGAGGATGAGGGGGACCATGGCATTAAGACTGTATGTGTGTTGATTTTTTATGTTAATGTGTAATTGAGGTTATTGTAGCATTTACTTAAAGACTTACAAATACATCAGAACAAGTTTGAGGATAAAGTTTAAACTTTTGAGGTTAAACGTTTTGTTGAGATGTACATTTAGTAGCACCTCTAGCAGACCCAGCAGATGTTTGTCAGGTGATGGAGTTCAAGCTCAGTTGTCATATAAATGCAAGAATTTTCATTTTGTCAGCACTTTAATGATTCCTTATCCACGTTTTTCTTTGTTAATGTGCTATGGTTTAAAGCCAGGAACACTCCTCAGTCTAATGCTTTGACTTTCCCCATTAATGTTCTCACTCATTCATTCATGTTTCCAGTTATCAGGCAGTAAACCCCACCTTCCAATCTTCCCTGAACAACTCAGTGCAGTTCAATTCAATATTTATTGTCCCCTGAGATGAATATGGTTTGCAGATGGAGTTAACAATAAAATAATGAAATAGGAATACACAATAAAAAGGCACAGAAGGAATGCAATAAAATGTAGGAACGAGTAAAATCACAAAAACAACCAACAGTTTTATGCCACACAGGCAAGCATGAGATGATAAAACCCTGCAGGGAGTCAATAGCTGAAATACTGTAATGAAAAAAAAAAAAAAAAATCAGTTATCAGTGCTGTTGGTGCTTCTACTAAAATGAATTGGTGGTAGCACTTATGACTGACAGTAATAGGTTTACAAACAGCTTTATCCAATTGCAGACAAGAAGCCTGAGTATTTTTTCCTGCAGTGAGTGAATAATGGGACAGCTAGTTAGAGAAAAATCCTGCTGAAAATAGTTTAACATTGTTTAAAAATAGCTGCTGGTAAATATCTCAACATTTTAGAGCCCATTTTCTTGTTTGGTGTTGTGTTTTTCTGTAGATCACTCCAGATATTTCCAGTGCAGCTACAATGATATTGAAATTTAAAAGTACTACAATTGCAGCCCCAATTTTTTCAGTTATCTGAAACATCAACAGTAAGCTAAACATCCTGTTTTGGTGTTAGTCCCTTGGGATTGTTGAGCAAAGTGCTCCTTTCTAGACTCTTCATTTTGCACCGACTTTCAACTGTCACACGGGGAGAAAGAAATCCACCACGAGAGCAGGAATACACAGCCATCTCTCCACCGACAGTAGCCTCAGGGGACCTGAGTACAATGCATGCAGCAGACGAGTTGTGTTATCAGTAAAGGGATACGATTCTCCCCTTTTCCCAGATAAAAAAAGCACCGTCTCTCGCTATCACTCCTGCTACTGCTATTGGTTATTACCTGAACACAGAGCATAAAGCTAAATACAACAAGTTCACATCTGTTCTCTTGGGATTGTCAGATAGGTAAGAAACCATCTTCTGAAGTAAATGTAGACAAGGCAGGTTGAGGGGAATGTGTGTCACACCAAAAAGAAGAAAAAAAGAGGAACTTTAGCACTAAATAAGTCCTGGGTTGCAGGGAGCACCACAGGCTGATGGGATCTCAGCAGTGTGCAGAGAAAAAGCCATGAGGTGATAGGTGGTCAAGGTCTTTATGCAGCAGAACACTTTTCCCCAATCTACAGTGGAGTTACATGTTTTTCTTTTGGAGCAGGTAGTTGCCTGGGTGGGCCTAGCTGGAGGTAATCTTTCCTGCCCTTTTCTTCGCCCCCAGTGTCATGCAGCTCCTTGATGGGGAGCAGCTGACAGCCGATGACCTGCTCAGCAAGTTAGCGGTACAGAGAAGGTGCTGTAGTCTGTCCTTGGAAGCAGGTTGAGGCCGAGGCAGACCGAATACCAGGATGCTTTTGATTACTGCCTCAGAAAAACTAGACGGGTATAGGTTGTGCAGTGTCAAGTTTTCTTGGATACCATGGGAAGAAGATCGACTGTTGTGCTTTGTTAATTAGGCAGGAGATGTTTTCTTTCCATCTGCAGGCATCTCTGGATTCAAGTGCATTCATGTGTGTGCTTCAGTTTGTGTGTGTGTGTGTACATGACATGCATGCCCTCTGCTGAAAAGATCGATGTTTGTATGAATATGAAGAGGGAGGTTATAGGGAAAAAATGTTCTTGTAGCAGATATAGTGATTTATTATACTCCACTTAGAGAGACAAAGACGTTCACAGAAAAAGAAAAAGGAGGAGCAAGAGAAAGAAACACACAGGGAAAGTTTGCTTGAGGCGATATTACCAGCCTCTGTTGTCTTAAAATCTAGCCTTCAGCCATGCAGTCAGTAGTAGTGTCAATATAGGTTATTTTATGCACACACACAGACACACACACATATTTGCCAGCTAACTGAGCTGCAAGGTGGAAAGGCGCCATGCATGATAAGTGTGTTAGAAATAAAAAATCTCCACACTGGATAAAATAAAATGAAGTTGCAGCAGAGGATGCGAGCAGAGAGAAATGTCTGGTAACACATGGCTTGATAACACATTTTCAGCCAAGGATGCTGTTACTAGAGTTAATTCATTGTCTCACTCTGGGACTCATTAAAGTGCACAACTAGTACTGCCATTATATGAGCACCCAAACTGAGTAAATGTTGTCCCTTACCCTTGAAAACCAGGACTCATTAAAAGACATGAGCGCAAATGAGAGCCCAAAAGGAGCAGGCGTGTGTGACCCATTTTGGCTCATGTCTGTGCCTCAGTTTCCTGTGCAACACATATACACATTTGCACACACACACGTTCTGAACAGTGAAGTGGCCGATGAACCGAGGCATGATGTGGATGAAGGCCACACATTTCAAATGTGCCAAACGAAATCACATTAGTAACTTAAGTGAAATCTAATTAAATCAAGTTGAATCAGCAGTTGAAGCGGTAAAACCCCTGCTGGTTAGTTCTCCATCCCGCAGCCATTATGCGATCTCATGCTTCTGGTTACAAGGGGGGGGATTCTTCTTTTCTTCTTCAAACGCATGCGACTGCAGCTCTGTTCCTGCTCTTTCGCTTCTTTCTGTGCTTCCTAAAATTTCCCTCACTGAGCCAAGGTTTGTAGATCAGGTCTGATCCGTTACTCAGCCAGTAAAAGTCATACCAGTGCCGTGCCGGCTAGTGGTCTAATCAAACCATTAAAAAGAGTAAACTGCTAATAAAACAGTCTTATGTTCACTGGCCAGATGGTGGCTCTCTAACAACCTTTTTTATGTACCACCTATGATAGAAATACAAATCTCCTTTCTCATGCTTTCTCAGTACCTGTGTAATGAAATGCTCCAAAGTCATTCATCCAAACATCTCCAACTTTGGCATGTGGCCTTTCTGAATTCTCATGAATCAAGCCTCATTTTTTCACTCAATTGTTCTTGAACTTTGGGTGCTGTTCGAGGCTGCAGCATTATTCTGTCAAAAGAAAGTGGAAAGTAAGTATTGTCTTAATGAAACTTGACACAGTGGCCTGATTATATCACCTTACCTTTGCAAACGGCACTTCAAAGAATTTTGAAGTTTCTGTAATAACGAGATACTCATAATACTGCAGATCTGTTTTTGTCAAAATTGAGTTAGTTTTCCAATACATAGCAAGTTCTTGCTCTGCTATAATCCTATGCTCTCTAAGACTATATGTCTGAATTTTGTTTACACTTAAATTAAATTAGTGAGGTCCGTTTTTGAATGTACTACTTGCTTCAGCTAACAGATATTGCAACACTGACACCAGATGGTTAAATCTTATAACTGCAATGAAATAACTTCAAACCGTGAGCTTAACTCCATCACTCTACAGTCTGCCAAAAATGTTATTAGCCTAAATAAAATTAGCTATTAATAATAATAATAATAATAATAACAATAATAATAATAATGAAAAGTGAGAGAGAGATTCCCTGCATATTTGATTTGACACAGATTTCATACCTGATGACTTTTCTGAAGCAACCCTCGTGTCTCCTCCCAGTCTTGAACAAAAAAGTAAATATATAAAAATAAATCTTCTTCTTCTTTCAGCTGCTCCCTTTAGAGGTCACCACAGCGGATCATCTTCCTCCATCTCACCCTATCCCCAGCATCCTCCTCTGTCACACCAACCCTCTGCATGTCCTCCTTCACTACATCCTGCCTGTTAGCTCCATCTTCAACATCATTTATCCAATATATCTACCATCTCTCCTCTGCACATGTCTAAACCATGTCCAACCTTACTCATACTCGTTTCTAATCCTGTCCATTCTGATCACTCCAAATGAAAATCTTAACATCTTCAGCTCTGCCACCTCCAACTCAGCCTCCTGTCTTTTTGTCAGTGCCACCGTCTACAAACTATGGCAGGTCTCACTACCATCTTGTAAACCTTCCCTTTCACTCTTGCTGCTATCCGTCTGTCACAAATCACCCCTGACACTTGTCTCCACCCTGCCCACACTCTTTTCTTCACCTCTCCTGTGCACTGTCTGTTGCTTTGGATGGTTGACCCCAGGTATTTAAACTCATTCACCTTCAGCTCCTTGCAGCTTCACTGTTACACCTGTCGCCCTCTCATTTACACACATCTTGCTTGTACTGGCTTTAATTCCTCTTCTCAGCAGTGCATACCTCCACCTCTCCAGGCTCTCTTCCACCCGCTCCCTATGTATCTACAGATCACAATATGGTCTGCAAACATCGAAGTCCACAGAGACTCCTGCCTGACCTCAACCATCAACCTGTCCATCACCACTGGAAACAAGAAGGAGCTCAGAGCCAATCCCTGACGTAATCCCACCCTCACCTTGAACCTGTCATTCCTACCACACACCTCACCACTGTCTCTCTGTCCTCATACATGTCCTGCACCACCCTCACATACTTCTCTGCCACTCCTGACTTCCTCATGCAGTCCCACAGTTCGTTTCTTGGCACCCTCTAGATCCACAAAGACACAGCGCAACTCCTTCTGACCTTCTCTATACTTCTCCATCAACACTCTCAAAGCAAACATTGCATCTGTAGTGCTCTTTCTCGACATGAAGCCATACTGCTGTTCACTGATCATCACATTTCTTCTCAGCCTTGATTCAAAAACTCTTTCCCATAGCGTCATGGTATGGCTCATCAACTTTATCTCTCTTTAGTTACTGCAGCTCTGCACATCACCCTTGTTCTTGGAAAAGGGTACCAGTACAGTACTTCTCCATTCCTCAGACATCCTCTCACTTTCCAAGATTGTGTTAAACAATCTGGTCAAAAAGTCCACTGCCGTCTCTACTAGACATCTCCATACCTACAAAGGACCTACCGCCTTTCCACTCTTCATCCTCTGAATAAATAAATAAATAAAATAAATAAAGTAAAGTCAAATAATAATAATAATTATAATAATCATCATCATCATCATTTTTATTCAAGGCAGTGCATATGCCTAATTTTTTGAGTCTTGAATAAATTATCATTATTATTGTTGTCGTTGATGTTATGATGTTCTAATTATTATTTAATGATTGTTAATTATTATAAAATATCTGAGATTTATGTTCCTAAAATTTTTGACTGATTGTTTAGTCTACAAAACATTATCAGTGAAATAATATAATAATAATCAAAATAGATAAATATAATAATAATAATAATAATAATAATAAGAAGAAGAATGACTGGTTTTAGCAAGAAAGAAACTAGACCTTTTCTGTATTTTTCTGTAGACTACAGTACCCGTCATGCCTCTCGGCGTGCGCGATGACGCCACAGAACATCAACAACTCACATGTGGCCTAGAAGGCGCCGTTGCTGTGCCGTGCTAGCAACAACCGGGTAATGTGGAGCTGACTTCCTTGCAAAATCACCACATTAATAAAAAAAATCTTACACCGCTTCACGCGTCTTGTTCACAGCTGTACCTGAGCCAACATGCCTCCGAAGAAACCCGTCCAGCCCACGGGAAATAAAAAAACTCAGGAGAAGAAAAAGGAAAAGATTATTGAGGTAAAATCACACGAGTTAGCGTGTCGTTGATAAGCGTTAGCTGGGAAGCTAGCATGCGGCTAACCGAGGCTAACGCAAGTGCTAACAGGTGAATGCTAAAGTTATTCCGGCCTCTGGGCAGTTGTCAGTGCCTTCTAATTGGTCAGTCCTTATTTTGAATTAGTTACTAGTATTCTAGTAAAGGCTCAGTCAGCTGTAGTTCAACCTAACGCTGGCTGTCTCGACGAAGGCATGCGACTAACTGAGGCAGCTAAGCTGCTATCAGGGCCGTGCCGCCGCAGCAAGTGCCTACAGTTGTTCCTTTAAGGTCAGTAACCCTTGTTGAAGGCTCGTGTAAAAAAATAGAAGCCTTATCATAAAGCTTATATAGTGTTTCATGTGGTTTCCCTCATTGTTTTAAACACAAACGGGCACGAAGGCGCCGTATGACAGGCCTGTTTCCGACCGGCCGCAGGACTGCTGAGGAAACACATTCGAGCCTGTTTGATGAGGTAAACGGGCCAAAAAATAGTCATTTCAAACTCAGCTTTTGTGTGTTTGTCTGACATAATGCTTCATATTATCAGCGTCTGCCGCTGAACGGTGTTTTCCCGTCGTTTACATGTTTTCTGTTGTGGTTAAGTTTAGCAGCGGGAACTTGTGCTCAAGTAAATTTGAAAGGAAGTTCAGTGGGAGCAGAGCAGTGGTTAGTCAGCGCAGATTGTGCTGGAAGTTTGTAGTATGCACACTCCTTATTTAGGTGATAGAATTCTATCCTTAACGTCAGACAAGCAACTCTAATGTTGCTTGTAGTTGCAGAGTTGCTAATTTGCAACAGGTAATGGTGTTGAGCCAGGCTATAGGTGTGACAGCTGACTTTTGTTGTTGTTAAAATAACTATTAAAACACACAAATTAGTCGCACATTGTTCAAACTGAAACCTGCTGTTATGATGGAAGGTAAATTAAAGTACTGAACTTGAACTAAATACATGTTACACTTGGGATGAGTGCTGCAGAAGGCCAACCATATCCTTCGATTTTAATCACTGTGAAAATGATTATCTTTAGTGAGCTAATTTTATCATAGCAACATGACAGGTTTTGAACAGGTGTGTCAGTAGTTGATGAAGTAGACATGCATTTATGATCAGTTCCTTCTGGATAGTCTTCCTCCTCACAGACTTGGTCAGCTGCTGAGACAAATTTTGGTTTCTCTGATATAACTAACCTGCTCTTAATAGAACCAAAGAAAACAGCTGCCTCGTCATTATTTTAAAGCACCTATGCAATAAAAGCAAACTTAGTGGTCACACTTTGCATAATGAGCCTACTAAACTCTGTATTGCAGTCTGAGCCAGGACTATGATCTCAGTTTTGATTTGTGCTGTGGTATAAGAGGAATGTGAAAGAAGCATCATCAACAAGGGATGTACCGAAATTCAAAAGTGACGGCTCAGTTCATACCTTGGTTTCCTCTTTTAAGAGGATGAATAATGAAAAACATTAAAAAAAAAAAATTACAACAGACTTGGTCACTACATCATGAAGAAAAATAATCTGTTCACTCATTACCTCAGCGATCTTGAAACTTTAGAGCTTTCACCAGACTAGCATACTTTAACTAGGCATGGGGATCACAGTAGATGGAAGGTGGAACCATAGTCTGATATTGTGGATGTGTATGTCGCAGCTTGGGACTCCGTTTCAAATGTTTCCCTTCCTAACATCAGACAGTGTAATTGTCTTGTGCCAAAAAAATGAGTAATAAGAAGGTTTTTTTGTTTTTATTTTTAACCTTTTCACAGAGTGTTTATAGTCTTATGTTGATGAGGGTTTGCATCATGTAAATTTGTTTGTAGATGCTCCTGTAAAAAGGAATTTTGATGCAGGTGGTCTAAATTTTCTTTTCAGATTGCAGGGCAAAGATTTCCTTAATTTAAGCACATAGTATGTAAGAGAGTGAGTGATTATAGGAGTGTTGAAGCAATGTGCTGCCTCAAGTGGCTTTCCTCTTATACACTGCTTTTTTTGTTGATTTGTAGTGATATACTTACTCAGGGTATGTTTTTGGAAGTATATTATGAAACTGACAGTTAATAAACATGTTTTTTTTTTTTTGTTTGTTTTTAGGACAAGACATTTGGCTTGAAGAACAAAAAAGGAGCCAAGCAGCAGAAGTACATCAAGAATGTTACTCAGCAAGTCAAATATGGACAACAAAGTGCCAGACAGGTTAGCGGGCTATTCTTGTCTTCTGTATTTGTTCCTTCCTTCATCCCTTTGTGTCTTGAACCCTCAAGCCAAACAGTCTTGTCTGACTTTTACTTTCTGTACTTGCTCTCTTCCTTAAATCTTTTCTAAGTAATTTATTTGGATCAGATCATCTTTAAATGTAGCTCCATTTGTTGTGTTTAGATTGCCCAGGCTGAGGCAGAAAAGGCCAATAAGAAGGCTGATAAGAAAAAAGAACTGGATGAACTCAATGAGCTTTTTAAACCTGTAGTCACTGCTCAGAAAGTCAGCAAAGGTAACCAACACACAGTGTGTGACACAAGAGATTAATCATTTACTGTGTGAAAATAAAGACAAATTGTTTGCTATGTGTGTTTGTTAAATTTGATGAGAAGAGATGATGAATCTTTTATTTCTGCAGGCGTTGATCCAAAGTCAGTGCTGTGCGCGTTCTTTAAGCAGGGCCAGTGTACTAAAGGAGACAAGTGCAAGTTCAGCCATGATCTGTCCATGGAGAGGAAATGTGAGAAGAGGAGCGTCTATGTGGATGAAAGAGATGAAGACCTGGAGAAAGGTTGGTACACATGAAATCTGTACCTATTGAAATGCTGTCTGTTGCTGAGTGATGTCAACATCTGCATCATGATTTCTTGTAAGAAACCTAATGTTTGTCATCGTTGTCCATTATTCAGAGAAATTAAGAAGGCGGCCATCTACTAAAAATGTATCGGCAGGTGGCCGAAGGATGTTAATGGCCGCAAATGTGTATTTAAAACTAAATTTAGCATTTTGTATTTTTAATCCGTCTAAGAGAACAATGCCATCTGTGATTAATTTACTATTGGACAATCCCCACGCTCTTATCTTGAAAGTTCAGTCACCGCTATCCCACAACATTCCTCACTCGTGTTTTCCTATTAACTAGATTTCTGTTCTGGCCGTCCTCGATATCATTCAGCTGCTTCCTCAGAGGGTCTCACCTGCTGGTGACAGTAGCCCATGTGCTCTGGAGATCCGGTGTGAACTGGAGGGTTGCTCTAACCAAAACCTGAAGCAGATAGAGAACTTGTTCATGTGCTGCTCGGCTCACTTAGGCTACAAAGTAAAACAAGGAGTACTGTCATCAGCTGTAGTCCAAGATGGTGGTGCTGGAGTTCATCTGTGGGATGAGAGACTGATGGTAGAAGCAGCTGATTTTATTGCTCCATTATTTATTGGCATAAGTACTTCCTGTATAAAAAATTTTAAAGCTGAAACTAAAATAAAAATGACTTTGTTCAAAATTACTGTTCCAGCAACTGGCCTGACAAAATCTAAAGTATTAGACACAGCAAACAAGCTGCTTTCTTCAATAGTGAATACCCTGTGAATGTGTCAGTCACAGAAGGCCTGAGATTTATTGGTTTTATATGAAATAAACCTGATATACACAATGAGGTGACTTGTTAGCTGTAGTTAGTTGAGCTGTCAGTCTACTGAGCTGAAACAGATGTCCACAGATACTCTCAAAGCGAGACATTTTTCAGCACTGCTTAGTCTGGAACCAGTTTCACACATTTCTACCAAAAACAATCACCAGTGACACAAGTCAAAAACATTTTTTGGTCCAAATTGGTCCAGATTTGCCTGTTATGATTTTCTTTCTGTGGAAATTATGCCAAAGTTCTGCTACGTCTTGCTATCTTACGACACCGTCCTGATAGAAAAGAAGTGAACGTGAGCAATTTTATAAGCTACGGAAGAGGGCGTTGGACATTTTAGTGATTCGACCTCGTAACCTGATGCTGAAAGCAAAACATTTTATGTGGTTTTACTTTTATGTTTTTTTTGTTCTTGATTACTTTTGATTACCTGATTACTTAATTATTTTCTAAAATGTGGGACGTGTTGCTTTCAGACACTATGGAGAACTGGGATGAGAAGAAACTAGAGGAAGTCGTAAACAAAAAACACGGAGAGGCTGAGAAGAAGAAAGCGAAAACACAAATTGTAAGTGTGTTCTTATGAAAAATGAAAAAAAGACAGGCAAAGAAGAAGAGCTAGATATATGCTGTGTTAAATACAGGGAGTTCAGGAAGTTTGATGGTGATAAAACGGATAAAGATGAGGCAGAGAAAACTAAGTTTAAGGGATAAACAGGTTTGGGAAACAGTGGACGTAGTTTGTTGTAACTACATAAACCTGTGATTTGGGATGTGTTTTTTTTCCTGGGTTTGTTCCCAGTAGGCGACGAGTCTGGTTGGCTCTGAATTAAAAAACAATGTTATGGACTCCTTTAAAAAATAGTCCAACCAACAGTTCAGTCAGCTAATTCCACTAATAATACAAGATGTTGTCTGCTTTACTGTTGCCATTGTTTATCTGCAGGTGTGTAAGTACTTCTTGGAGGCCATAGAGAACAATAAGTATGGCTGGTTCTGGGTGTGTCCAGCAGGGGGTGACAGTTGCATGTATCGGCACGCCCTGCCTCCTGGTTTTGTGCTGAAAAAAGACAAGAAGAAGGAGGAGATCGAGGAAGAGATCTCGTTGGAGGAACTGATAGAGAGTGAGGTAAGGATAACTACAACAACACACTTTAGGGAGCCTTTGGGGTGAGCAACAGCATAGGGTGTCTTGAGTGAGATGGGCTGAGGCATGAAAGTGAGGTTGCTGTCATTGGCATTGCTGATGTGCAAACCATCTTTACCGTAGACCGCTTTGCACTTTTCTCCCATATTTTCACACGGCTGGCTCGGTCTGGTGTGGAGACCAAACCAAACAGAAGCTGTGAAACTTTTTGACACGGGTGCACAATGATTAAATGCAAGTAGCATTTAGTGGAGCCTCAACTCCAGCTCCAAATAGGCAGGTCAATAGGAGGGCGGTAGTCTGAGGGTCTGCTGCTGAATTGTTGGTCGATACGATCCCATTAGACTAAATTGTCATTAGTCATACAATTGCTGGTGTTACTTTCACAATTAGAAAAGAATCTTCCGGGATTGATCCTTTTGCAGCTGGAGGAACAGACTCACTATGAACTTACCACTTTTCCTCAGAGTTTGCTCCAAACTAATTGACACCAGGTCGAAGAAGTCACTGCATTTTATTAAAACTTTATCGCAGTTTCTATATCAGAGTTCAACTATTAAAAAGGCAGGCCATGAAAACGGCATGCTAAGTTGTCTGTGTTTGGATCTTCTGCCAACATTCCTGTCTCCTGCTTTAAGCTTTGAGTGTGAACATTATCACAACTGGTATATTGTACTGGTATTTTTGTAATGGCACACACATTACAAGGCAGTATTAGCAGCGCCGCCCAGTCCAAGCTAGATGTGAAGCCTCCTCTCTCATCCTAATGAAAAACGTGGATCAGAGTGATAGAATTTCTTTTTACAATAAGTTTCAAAAAGTTCAGTCCAAACAGACCAGAGTAGAGTACATACCATTTCAGATGATCTAGATTTTCTCTGTTTGACAGCAGCCCTAATAAATGTCAGCTAGTGTGAGCAAACTATGTTATCTGTTATCCAGCTCAGCAGGTAGTATAACAAAGTTTAAACATGCATACAAAACTGCTTAATACAACTTGGTGTGTAGTAGGAATCCTACAGTCCCTTTTTGAATGGGTTACATGTTAAGATGTTGGCTAACAAGTCAACATAGGTAATTACCAAAGTAAACTATTTCTACTCAACATTTAAGAACAGCAACACTTGCTCTTAAAGATACCAAAATAAAATACAGCAAATCAGTTTTAACATAGAAACCACTGATAACTGAAGACCACTGGTTACTCAAAAAAAGACATGTCTGAAATATTAAAATTGAATGTTAAGAAAATTCTCCGTCTTCAGATATTGTCACCTCATGTTATTACCTTAAAATTCTCCATGTGATTAATTTAACCCTGGAACCTGAGAGTTCTCTTTTTCTCTCCAGCGTGCAGCTCTGGGCCCAAACGTCACTCGGATCACTCTTGAGACTTTCTTGGCTTGGAAGAAAAGGAAAAGGCAGGAGAAGGTTGGAATATGTGAAAACATTTCAGTAACATCAGTTTGTCAGAGCAGCATCAGTGATGTCTGCAGTCCCCTACTTTTCCCCTAATATTACTGAAGACCTCTGATGACTGCAGGTTTTTTCAGTGACTGAAATCATTAAAGCTTTTTCAAAAAATTTTTATCAGGATATACTTGATTCTGTTGTTTTAACAGGTGGACAAAGCAAGGGAGGAGATGGAGAAGAAGAAAGCTGACTTTAAGGCTGGTAAATCGCTAGTGGTGAGTGCAGCTGTTCTGAGATTTCACTTTGATTTCACGTATTACTTTGTCGACAGTAACAAATGATTTGCATGAAATTATCTGCAGGTGAGCGGTCGTGAGGTGTTCGAGTTCCGCCCAGAGCTGGTCGACGACGACGACGATGAAGCTGACGACACTAGATACGCCAACAAAGCAGATGAAGATGAGGAGGAGGAAGAGGTAATTGTGAAATTTCCAACAACTACATAGTTTAAGAAAATCACAGGATTTGTTGGAGGCAGTTTGAAAGAGACTCCCTGTTTTAGAGTAGACACAAACCTCCCACAGTCTTGTTTTTTTCTTTAGTCTTTGTATGAGTTTATATTGATTTCAGCTCTGTGGCTCTCACACTTCAAATGAGATGTCCCAGCACAATAACCTATGTTTGGTGTCTAATATAGTTTGCGTTGTTGGTGTGAAATATAAATGTTTTGATGTTGGCGTGCAGTCTGTTGGTGTTCCCGTTTCAAGTGATTTATTTCAGTCTCTCTGCGAGGTCAGTGTTGTCAGGCAGTTACCTGCAGGTGCTGAAATATACTGGAAAAAATGTATTCAAACATGAGGCCAGTAAGTATTAAAAAATTTTGAGCCCAGTGAAAAAACTTGGAGGGGAATTATAAATAATAGTTGAACCATCTTACCAGTGATTAGTGCACAGCTGTCCCACATATCGAGACAATGTGTTTGCTTTAGTTAAGTCAGCACATGAAAGTCTCCCAAGAAATGTGTTCATCAAAAATTTAAGCGCTGAACTATGGATACGTCCATACTGAAGCTCAAAAATGATTACTCGACAGAAAAACAGCTGAAGTAAGAGTTAAGTTTTAACAGTTATTGTGAGAGAGAAAAGGGAATACAGGAGTGTACAAAGACTGTCACATAACATCATAAAATAATATTTACTTTTATGGTTTTTGTATTGACAAAGTGAGGAGGTTTAGTAAATTGCATCCATTGACCACTTGCCTAGTTCAGTGTGACTGGCCGGGCTGGAGCCTATTGCAGCTTTCATAGGGCAAAGAGAGAACCATTCACGCTCAGGTTTACACCTACAGCCAATTTAGAAACGCTAATTAACCCAACATGTATGTCTTTGGACTGTGGGAGGAAGCCAGCACTCTGGCAACGCTCCTTATGTTCCTCCTTGCACAAAGGATCAGATACTGGTCCTGCTCCTGAGATGATGCCGTTCTCTGGTCCTGTCCAGCTCTCCTCCTGTAAACAGTCTCTCCTGTAACTCCTCCACACTCTGGAGGGTGTGCTGGAAGACAGCTGGGACTACCTGTAGAACCTGAATGGGCTGCAGGTACCGTCTTGTGATACCAGCTTTCTAGCTGGACAGATTGATTAACTGACTGTGTGTATACTGTGATGATCGAGTCTTCCTTTAATTTTTTTGAACATTGTCCTTCAGTGGTCAAATTCCTGCATAATTTCAGATGGCTGCCTTTATTATTTGCACCGATTGAACACTTGTGTTCTGCATAGTAAAAGTTAACAAATTTAATATTATAAGCAAATATTTATTAGTACTCAAATATTTTCTCATTTTAAGTATTTAAAATGCTTTTCCACGTTTTTTTTCTTATGTCACAATCTTGACTAAACTGAATGTTTCTTTTTTAAAATTTCAGATTGATACTACAGACATCCAGGACATAGACTTATCCCGTTTTGTTCCACAAGAGGTCGACAATACAGGCATTACGGTAGCATCCATGGACCGGTTCACCTCTAGGAATAAGACGGAGACGACGGAAACAGAAAACGGTAAGAAAAAACATGCTGGTCAGGCTTGATTCTGTTTTGTAACTAAGATCATTTCTTCAAAACTTCTAGGGAATCAAATGAACACAAACTTATGAGTACTTCTGATGAACAAAGATCAGCAGTGTGATTAACATTTTATTTCTTTTCCTCCTCCTCCTCCCTGCAGAGGAGCAGCTGAACGGAGCTTGTGGCGGCATCGAGGCCAACGGGCTTTCGGGGGCAGAGGGAGGTGGGGAGGACGGAGGAGGGGGGGAGGAGGAGGAGGAGGAGGAAGAAGAGGAAGAGGAGGAAGAGGAGGAAGAGGAGGAAGAGGAGGAGGAAGAGGAAGTACCAGTCGATGAAAACCTGTTCACGGGAGAAGATTTGGAGGAGCTCGATGAAGAACTCAACACACTGGCTCTGGAAGACTGATGAAGAGGGAGCAGGAGGTAGAAGTGAGGATGGACTAAGTGACAAAGCGATGGACTGATGGATGCATGGAGCTAAACATCAAAGAGACCAGACGTTTGAATGATTTTAAGTTTCAGAGACTCCAGTAATAAAGCCTGATTATATCATGACATCACTGCCTGTCTCTGCCCTCTCTGTTTTCACCTTGCATCATTCTGTCCTCTGGGTGTCCAAAGTTCCACAGCAGGGCCAACTCCACACATCTCCACTGAAAGAGAACTTGGCTGTGGTTGTGCACTTTTTGTTGCTTGACAAACTTGATGGCTTACACTGACATTTCTTTTGATAAATTAGGCTTCAAGTGTTTCTCTACTTGATCAGTAAAATATTGAGTGGGTGTGGGTTAAGGAGTGTATTGGATTTAAAATGAAAGAGCTATACCTGTTAAGACTGTATTATGAAGCCAGGATTCAGTGGCTCAGTTCATTTTTCAGAGCTAAGTTACACAAAGTGGAAGGTGAACACAATTAATTCACCTGCTCTCATGCCAAAAAGCTTTAGTTTGGAGATGCACTTTCATCATTCTAGAGATTGTTTTCCCTTCAACAGATCCATTATTTCATTTAGCTGAGGTCACAGCTCTGCTGAAAAATCAATTTTGTTTCTTGTAATTTTTTTTGAAGGAAAAGTCCAGACCTGACTTCTTAAATGTCAGCCCCCCCCCGGACCTAGGAGACCAGATATGTGCCCAGTGTCAGCCTGGTATTGTAAATAATGTTCTCATGAGTTGCCTCCTAATGAAATAAAATTACTGTACATCCAGTGTCTGTCTCTTTTTGGATGAAGGCCCAGATAATGTTGCTAAACAGCACAAACCTTCCAAAGCCCAGCTGCTTGATGCTGTAACATCCACATTTAAATCATACCCTCCACTGATTGTTGTCCCCACCCCTCCTGTTATCTTTGCAGTGATTCAGGGTCAGCTTACCTTCCCAACCCACTCTCTGGGCTGGTAAGCCCACTGTATACCAAAGTAACACCACTGAGGCAAACCCTGAGAAACAGGATTTGGAGTAATTTCTTCACCATGCTTCAGATGTGGAGTTCTATAAACCAACCACCTCTGCCCCCAGAGTTCCCATGAGTGTGGCCCAACTGGTCAGAATGAGGGAGACCTATACAATATCAGTCAGATGGTTTTAAGGTTCATTAGTACAGTCTTACTTTATGCCACCATTCAGTGTTTTATCTTGATTCAGCTGTTAAAAAAAAATAATAATCATGGGAAGTTCCAGTGATTAATGCTTTTGGGCACAACTATATTTTCTTATTGGTTTTATTTGGTACAATAAGCTAATCGCCATAATATTTACCTAGCATAAGTGCCACAAACCTGCCTAGGTCCCACAAATCCCAAATGAGCCCTGGCTCTAAGACTGAGTGAAAGAGACTATACAAAGTGGTAATTAAGAAGACTGCTGACATCCCTCTGATCAGCACCTGCAGGACAAACCAAAGCACCAAGTGCCCAGAAGACCCTAGGGTCATCGCACAGAAACGAAATGGTATTAAATTAAATTATGACCACATTTTTCCTGTTTCCTTTAGATTTAGCATTCCAGCGAGTGTAACAGAAAAAAAAATGATGCTTTTGATAATTAGATTTTATAGATTTTAATCAACTGTTCAGTTAATCTGCTGTAAAAGACGAGACAGACTGAATGAGGTGTTCAATTTTTATTTTTATTGAGACAAAAAAAAAAGGTTCACAAATAAACACCTTTTAACTGAGCCCAGTATGGGACTACAGAGCATACCAAATAATAAGGACCAGATCTGAACTACACAACTGTCCACATCCAGCTTTATAAATCCTTTTTTTCACAGCTTATCAGTAAACTGCAGCCTCCCCCCTGCAGCTTTTGATGAAGAAAATGCTGCACATCACCTGAACCATGAGATTTCTCACTTCAGCGTTTCTTAAATAATCTGTTATTAAGTCAAAGAGCAGTGTCAAGGCTGAAACTCTGCACTTAGAAAGCATGAAAGCACGACACTGACCACAAACCACACATGTTGCTATTCACAGACTGTTTGATTAAAACTTAGTTAGTGTTATAACACTGCTGTGTCCTATCAGTGAGTCGCTGCAAGGTCACTGACCGGAAGTAAGGTCAGACAGGTGTCAAAGGTCGTGTCAGAGGTCGGGAGAAGGTCTTGATGTCGGTCGGTCTGTCAGGTCAGGTGTCATTGTGTCATGACAACAGTCGCCTAGGGAACAAGAAGCTGCAGTGTTATTCACAGGAAGAGAAACAACTGTCATCAGAAACTTGTTGACATCTTCTCAGAGTGTCGCTTTCATCACAAATAAGGAGAGAGCTTCACAGGAGTGCACAAGTGGGTGAAGTGAAGTAGATCTCTCACATAGTTTATTAAAGTTTGCACATAAAGCGTCTTCTCTGTGGGGCAACATTAAGGATAAATGTTCTAAACTCTAATACCCTGTAATGGAAGCAGAGTATGGGTGCAAAGCTTTAAGTATAATGATATAGCAGCACACTGACTAGTAAATACTTAACGCCTTTAATACCTTGATTTCTTTTTGTTGGTTTTTTTGTGTTTCACTTCAGCAGCTATGATATTCTTCAGTTCTGTAAATTTAATGGATCCTGCACCAAAATCAAAATGTTTCAGACCAAAAACAATGTCAAAATGATGCATTATAGTCAGGCTTTGAAAGCCTATAAAAACAGCATTATATGCTCTCCTTTTATCACACATAGAAGTTATTTTATTTGTTTTATTTTTCACTTTGATCTGTGGTTTTTACTTTACTGACCAGCCTTTTTTTTTTTTTTTTTTTTTTTTTTTTTTTTTTTCTCCTTTTTTTTTTTTTCTTTTTTATTTTTT
>VUQS01031369.1:0-10629 GCA_015108495.1 Heterochromis multidens | reverse complement strand
CGAAAGGAGCCAGTTGAGATGGTTCGGGCATCTGATGAGGATGCCTCCTGGACGCCTTCTGGGGGAGGTTTTCCGGGCATGTCCCACCGGGAGGAGGCCCCGGGGCAGGCCCAGGACACGCTGGAGAGATTATATCTCTCGGCTGGCCTGGGAACGCCTCGGTGTTCCCCCGGATAAGCTAGAGGAGGTGGCTGGGGTGAGGGAGGTCTGGGTTTCTCTGCTTGGGCTGCTGCCCCCGCGACCCGGCCCCGGATAAGCGGAAGAAAATGGATGGATGGATGGATGGATACTATGAAAGTTGTCCCAGTTACAGACCCAGCAATTACATAAAAGGTGGACTGAATTTTAGAGCTTTTTAATTTGCCTTAAAGTATTTTTCCAGTCTTTCTGAGCTCTCCTAACTTTTTGAGTTCAGAAGTCAAACACATGGGATTTTCAAGGCTGAAATACACATTTAATTCTGTTAAAAAGGTGCAACCGAATCAATTTTACACCCACTCCAAGTGTCACAATCTAAAGTCAAACCTTGCTTAGTATGATTTATCAGTATCATGACATATAATCATAGTTTCAGTTGCAAAACTGCTCTACTTTAATGTCTGTGATGAAGAGTAACAAACAAGCACTGGTATCCTGGATGTTTCTGACACTGGAGAAAACTTGAAAAGGTACATTCTGGGGAAATTTTAAAGGGTTATATTACCATGTGGGATAGATGGCTGGTCAAAACAGGTTATGGCATACGAAAGGTCTGTTTTTACCTACATTTTGATACCAGGAACATCTTTTATCCATGATTCCCTCTATATCCACTTCATGCTTTATTGGCTTTACTGAAGTTACTGCACAAAAAACTGAGGGGGATGACTCTGCTGGCAGTTCAGCTACATTCAGACTTCCGTGGTGGCTCAAAGTAGTTTAATTACTTCTTTTGCTATACGTGTGTATATCTCCAACCTCTTTTTCTGTCGTAAGTCAGACTGCTGTGATGTGAGGTGATGTGCTGCATGCTGTTTTAACCCACCTGGATAAAGCTCACAGTGAATTTGCCATAAATAGTAGTATTTATTTATAACTTGTTGACAGTATATTCATATTTAACTGGCAAGTGGCTTTTTGTAATAATTTTGTAGTTAATGGTTTGTCTTTTTTGTAATTGTAGAGTAGTAGTAGTACTGGGGAGAAAAAAAATCATTATCACATTAAAAAAAAAAAGTTTTGACAACCAACTTGTTATTTTCCACTGCTATCTGCAAGCATTACACCCTTCTAGAGAGGTTTTGTGTGCATTTGGTGAACAAACATAGCAGCTCACACCCTCCTGAAGGTCAACAGAGGGAGACAGCAACAACAAGGACTGCTGTATGAAGTGGGTTAGCTGCACCAGTTTAAACAACACAAGGAACAAAACCAAAGTTGTTTTAATTTTTATTTGAACCCATTAAAAACTGGGCTGTGTATTTAGTGAATAACAACTATTTTTGAGATATTAGAACAAAATATCAATAACAAAATGAAGTTTTGTGGCAGTATTTTTGGGGTACAATGTTGGATCCCCTCATGGCTGAGGGGAAACACTGATCACAGACACACTCACCTCTACAGGCAAAATGTCTATGTAAAGACATATGAACCACCGGGAGACCACCAGGGTCCACATGACGTTATGATCCACCATGATCTGCCATACTCGGGGGATTTTTATCTTCACCAGCTCCCCTAACACCTCCTGGTCTGTCTTCAGACCCAGCATGGCTGGACTGTAGTAGTCTGTAACCACAACAATGCATGCACGCACCATTCTGAGTTACACACTGTTATGAATGAACCAATATATGCAATACAACACCTGGATGAACAGCTTAAATGTAAAACAGTTCAAATTAAATAAGATTTTCTGATTTTTATTAACCACGTTCATTTGACTGCAAGATCCAAATGAAAACAGTGTAGCTCTTAAGCCACAGACAGACAGAGATCATGTGACAGGATTATTCTTAGTCTACAGCACTGGAGCAACCAAAGGACCTACACACATACACATATACACCTGTCACAAGACCAGAGGCCTGTACTACAAAGCAGGATTTTGTCTTATCCGCATAACTTCAGGGTTAACCCTGGGTTTTCTGTACTACTAACCTCCTCCAGAGTACATTAGGTTCCAGATTAGAGATCAACAGGTAAGAAATCACTGCCTACTGACCAAAGTTTTTCAGTAGTGTCTAAACTCTTCGTGTTTCCCTGATGAGCATCAGTAATAAATACAGATTCTTAGATGCAACAATATTTTTTGTTTTTTTACTGTTGGCCGCAAACAATTTTACAACAATTTTATTGCTCTATAAGCATTAATACATGATCCTAAAACAGGACACCTACACTGTACTTGATTACCTCATATCAGATTTGTAAGTAGACTAAGCCTGTGTTTGAATTCTGTTTTTATATTTAGTCTTTACTCTCAAATCCTTAAACAGCACCGAGGCTGCAGCTGAGAGAATAAAAACACTGGATTATAATCCATCAGATTCTCCTGTGTCTTAATGTTAGAGCTGTGATACTGAGAGGTCTGTTAACTTACACAGTCAGCATTTTTGCCAGCTTTCTTGCAGGCTTCACTTTATAAATACAGTAGGTCTTTTTCAGTCTTACTGACCAAAGTGCTTGAAGTGCACACTTTTATGTACCATATACTACACACACTTATACTGCTGCTATTAGAATAGAATAGAACAGAATAGAATATAACTTTATTAATCCCTCGGAAAGGTTCCTCTGGGAAATTTAGTTTAATTTAGTGTTACTTTCAGTCTGTATTATGTGTTTATCCACTTCATATTTTCCCATAGTATAGTTTTATCTTCCTTTGTAAAATCAGCCGCTCTACTGCCGATACACTCATCTATGTTTGAGATTGGTCAGATGCTGCCAACACCACCCATTTCATGTGAACACGCAGGGGAAACCCTGAATTAACTTAGCGAGCTGATAACCAGTTTCATGTGGCCTCTTATCCTGATTGCCAGTGCTGGGGTAAGTGAAAGACTAAGAACGACAGTAAGTAAATGTAAACAAACACTCACCTGGTAAAATTCTGCCGAGTAGTGCGTCCATCAGCCAGAAGGATTTCTCTTCATCTTTTGTGATGATGAGTAGATACCCAGCGATGAAGTTCATCCCCTGAAGGCAAAGACACAAAGTTAGGTTTCACATGAGTCGTGCAATCCTGCCTGAGCACACTGTATCAGACAGAAGAGCTCTTTAATAAAGCATCTAGGGCACACAGCAGTAAGTGTACACTGGATGGGAATTAAGGGGGAAAAAAAACTGTATAATTAAAGATAAATGGGCTCTATTTATACTTCACAATAGATGTAACCATCAACACACCCTTGTTTGAACTGCAAACCAAGTTGCATATGATCAGGTGAATGGAATTTGGCTTTCAAATGCTAATAATGACCATAGTGAGTTGGCAGAGACACAAACAGCCTTTCTCTGGACACAGGAAAATTAGTGGTAAGCACTGATGATAAAGTAACATCAGTAAAGATAAAAACTATTGCTCTGATTTACAATTGTGCACTCAGGTGTATGAAGACTTCAGTAAAGTACACCCAGCCAGATATCGTATGTACAGTTGTGCTTATAAGTTTACACACACTGGCAGAATTAGTGATTTTTTGGGCCATTTTTCAGAGAATATGAATTATAATACAAAAACTTTTCTTTCACTCATGGTTAATGGTTGGGTGAAGCCATTTATTATCAAACAATTGTGTTTTCCCTTTTTAAAATCATAATGACCAAATGGTACCTGGCACTCCCCAACATTTGGTTTTAGAACTGAAGAAGCCTTTTGGATGAAAGGTGAAACGTCTTCAAACAACTTAAAGAAGTCCAGTTGCCTTCTTTCAAACTCTTGAAAGAATATTCTTTTAATATTGTTATTTGTTAAATAGAATTTTAAAAAATTATATTATTATTCTTTTAATATTATTCAAAATCTACTTTAGGCTGGATGTTGAGGAGCTGAGCATTACCTGACAGTAGCCCACAGCTGGATTGTGGTGTCCATAGGCCAGTAGCACATTGTACAGAGCTTTCTGCAGACATGGGTTTGATGTCTTGCGGAAGTGGATGTTGTCTGGGAATGTTCTGTTCAAGTCTGAAAACAAGAGAGCACAAGGACACTGATCGCACCGTGTGTGTTTGTATACATAGTGTACATGAGTGAGTAAAAGATAAGAGCGGGAAACTGAAACCCTGCTTTTACAGCAAGACTGTATGAGTCTAAACATTAACTCAAATATTTGAACTTTGTGTCTTTTACTCTCAAAGGGACTCGAAGAATGAGGAAAAAGATTCTGTGGTCTGATGAGCATAACTCCAAGCAACATGTCTTCCAGGTACTGCTCGTCGCCTGGCAAGTAACATCCCTAAAGTGAAACACGGTGGTGGTATTATCATTATGTTAAAAAGACTGGTACTTGTACAGCACCTTTTGACTAAGTTGAGTACTCAAAATCAGGGACTGATCCACCGACCTTCCGACTGGTAGACAACCCACTCTACCACCTGAGAAACAGCCACCCAGTAATAGGGATGCTTCTCAGAGAAGCACTCAGAAAGCCTTGAAGAAAGCCTGCTCTAGATTCTGGAGTTGCTTTGCGACATGCGAGTTTCAGAGGATCTCAAGGAAGGAAGATTAGGACTAAAATACTCAACTCCAGGTGTGCACATCCCGTAGAGACTTACCCAAAAAAGACTCAAAAGTGTAACTACTAAGTGTTCAAATAAACACTAATTTTACTGATTTAGTGTACTTTCTCTTTGTTTTTTTTTATCTTACTTTACTTGTTTCACAAATAAAGAAAGATACAAAAATGATGACAGACAGAGCAAAACTAAATTTTACAGTGCTTTTAATCACAAATATTTACAGTTTGTATGTCAAAAAAACAAAACGATTATTCTGATTTGATTAAAACTAATGGGGAAGAAAGTGGTTAATCTAATATATTCATTTTGGCCAATCAGGATTTAAATGGTGATTAAGGTACAGCTTACTGCAGAAGGCAGAAGACCTTCTGAGTGAGAAACTATTAGCAGTCTGACCTGTCCTGATGGTCTCCACAAGTTTGGGGTCATGCTCGGCTCCCAGCAGGGACTCGTAGTACCCTGGGCTCTTCTCCAGCTGGTCTTGAGCCCCACTGGCTGCCATCCAGATCAGAGCCCGGTGCTCATTGGGAATCCCCTTACGTACGTAACGTTTTACTAAAAGAAAGAGGAGCATTTATGTTTGGTCCAGTTTTATGGTGTGCGTGAACTCTGTGAGAATACTGTAGTGTGTTTAGTTTTCATCCTTACATTTCATGTTCTTCTGCACCTTGCTTTTGCCCTTCAGTAGTTTGGACCACTTGATGGATCGTCGCGTGAGCACAACTAGATACTCAGACATGAGCTCCTCATATGACTCATAATCAAAGTCCTCTGACCGCTCAAAGCCATACGGATCCACACTGAGAAAAGAGGACAAAGTCACAAACTACATCAAAGAAACAAGTTACTGAATTGCTTTCAGGCTGAGTAAAATAATCGTCATCATCACAGCTTAAAAAAAAACCTCAAACTGAACACATTTATTTAAACAAAAGTGTGTTTATGTACCTGTGTACTGTGATTCATAGAGTTTGAGCCAAGACAAGCAGAATGGATAGCAAAAATAAATAAATAAATATAAATACCATTAGCTCCATCTACAATCTGGTCCTGCAGTATGTGAAAAAGTTGTTGCTGTAGATGGCTCGACCTAATGAGTTAGGTAACACAATAATCTGCCTGCAGATTAACCCAAGAGCAAAGTCATCCCTTGAAGAAGAAATGCACCTACTCAACAGCAACACAGCAGTCTGTTACATCTTTTTAAATACAACCAGATTTACAGGTGAAAATTATCTTTACGCAAAGGTTAAGTTTCTCCTCTCAGAGTGTCCTTGTTGCCAAAACAAAAGCAAGCGTACACACTGGATGCATCGATGTGGAGGTTATCAGTGTGTCATCTGATTTCATGTGCTGGTTTGTGTTTGCAGTACAAAAGCTCCAATTCACATAGAGTAAAAGATTGTGCTAAGTTTGAACTTCCAACATCTAAAAAGTAGCTAAATTCAAGAGGGTTTCCAGTCCGTACCAACACCTGTACACCTACATGAAGCTGATTCAGTGTAAAATACAGCTCTGTCAAAAATCCCTCTAATAGTTCCATCGTTCTGTTTTTGAATCGAGGTATTGATTCATGATCAGTTTGATGACTGTATATTTACTCTGCATACAGAGTGGACTCTATACTTTCTTTTATTTTGTCATTTACATTTATGCTTACAGTGGTGGATTCTCATACTAAACATGGACAGAGTGAACCTCTGAAAGCTCAGAGCCTCACTTTTAGACAGTTTTTTTTCTACTCTTGGATCTGTATGATGTCAGCGAGAGCGGATATCCCTTATATGGTCATGTCAGGCACCTTGCTCTGGTTGTGAGCAAAGAAACCCTCACCTATCTCCTGCTCAAACCATTGTTTGTAAGGAGCAGCCAATCAGACAGACAATGGATGAACTGGCTGCACCAAGACCCAGTATAAGATAAATACAGATTATTTTGAACTGTAAATTATATAAAACTACTGTTGTAGAATCCAAATATAAAAACACACACACAAAAAAATAAATAAACCAGTAAAATATGTTGCCTTTAAGTAATAAGGATTACAGAAGTGAACAGAATTACAAATTATAGCCTCCAAATGACCACAATAGTTAAATCAAAGCCTGAGTGAAAGAGTGTTAACAAAAGGTTAAGGTTATAATCAGCATAAAGGTGGGATTTATCATTGGTCTGCACTAGTTTTAGATGTATTCAGTATGATGGCAGGTGAGAAATTAACAGATGTTCGCGTTTAGTGGATTAAACTGTAATATGTAGTATTTGTAATTGAGTCCTAAGTTATTTTACAAGTATATTACTCTGTAATACTACAGTACTCACAGTAGAATTTTTTTAATTATTTCACAAATTTTACACTGAGTTTAGCTGAACTTTGGTGGGACGAAAAGCTAAATACAGACTCAGTTATCGCGCTTAAAACAGAGAAGTGCCTGAAAAAAGAAAAGATTCACTTTGACTGACCTGGTTAATGTTAACAGATGTTAACACGGTTAACAAGCTCAAATCAACAATAAAGTCACACGTTTCGTGATTTACGCAGCTCGACTCGAAGATACTCGACTACCCTTGAGCTCAGAACAACAATAACATGTCGTTTTTCTTTGCTTTTTCTTTTTAAGTTTTACGTGGTTGTTAACAGTTTGTCAACGTTACCTGTCCACCCTGTCTTTAGCTCTACCGCCGGCGGAGGCGCGGCTCCCGTTGGTCGGCTTGCTCTTCTCCATTACCGCCTCTTGTTCTACTCCGGTGATATCCCGTGTATGTATCCGCCGTGTTGTTTTCTCTCCAAAAGAAACAGCTCACAATAAACAAGAAAACCAAAGTTGGGGTAAGTTAGCCTCAAGTTTGACTTTTTTTCCCATGTTTGTGTGCGGTGGGAAACGGGTCGGAACGCTGCTGCTCTTCCCCGGGACTGGCATTGCTACGCTAGACCTAAAAAAAAGTACGGTGTGAGAGTCATTCTTAGGCTTTCCCGCTAACTAATAAGTTGTTTTATCTCGTTAATTTATCGACTCTCCGTCGGTCAGACCGTGTTGAGTAAAAAAACAGAGTTTGTTTTGAGTTTTATCGCCATCCAAATGCACCTGTTGCTGCTGGTCCCAGGCGGTTTTCCTTCTCTAGCCCAGATCTATCTCACTCGGCTACTTGGTAACTTCCACTCCCGTTGTCATGGAGGATCTCGTACATGTGACGTATTCCCGGGGACACGCGCCTCAATCAATCCTTAATGCTGCTTTCGAGGGATTCCGTAACATCCCACTTCAAAGCTCTCAAGGGACGACCTTTGGTGCATTCACGAGGCGTTGGGGAGTAAGACGTCGAGCTGGAAAGAAGTACAAAAAAGGAGGAGATGTAAATATTGTGTCAAGCTTTAAAATAATTCAGGTTTGGCTTTGCTCATTAGGTATTAGAAACGTGTAACTAGTAACCGCTTTAAAAAGAAAACACTTATTCTTCTGTAGAGTTAAAACCTATAAAAAAACAAGCTGATGATATTTTTCCACTGTACACATTATACTTTTTTTTTTTGTATTTTTCTTACTTATAAACAACAAAACAACCACTGTTTGCACTCTTGTAAAGCAACTGCTTTGTCTTAACGAAAATCACCAATGTGTCCTATTGCAAGTAAAAGCAGCATAAATTGTAAGTAGCTCTCCAAGCAATGCCACGTAACACAGGTGAATGTAGCCACGTGATGACACCTGAACCTTTGCTGAGTATCTCTGTCTTACTAAAATGTGCATAAAATTAAATTATTATATGTTGCACTGGTGACTCAGGGTTAAGACAGTAAATATAAATAAACAATTAAAGCCCAGTTCTTATGAAAATAACTTCAAACTGAACTTCAAAATATATATATCAAATTAATCGGTTTACCTGAATTCCTGCTGTTCTTCCCTCAGCAAAGCTTCACCTTAAAAAAGGTTTATGAAGTGGTGATTAGTTGAAAAGACAATTATGTTATTTAAAAAAAAAAAAAAAACAGGCTATTTTGAAATCAAAACAGCATAAACCTCAAGCCAGTGTGATTCTGTGTCTCTGTGATGTCATCAAAACACTCTTCATACCTATGGCTGTTGTAACCCTGATAAAAATGAAATTCCAGGAAGGCCTGAATCAAAATAGCAATAATGTTGTGCTGGTTTAATGTAGCTCTTCTACCTGGATTAGTCATAGGTCATAGGAATAAGTGCTGAGTCATGACTGTTTTTGTATTTTTGGATAGCAAATACAACAACAAACAAGCAGTAGTCAGAATAATTTGACCCAGGCTGATGATGACAGAAATTCCTAACCAAAAAATCAAGCAGATTTATCAATATGTGTTTGTGTTTTAAGATTGAGTCTTAATGTAGACATGTAATGGATGTATAGAAAAAAAAACCCCCACCAAATCTGTAGTCTTAACAGCTCTCAACACAACAACACCATGCTCCTTATCACCAGTACCTCTCAGGATTAGCCCCTGGATGTGCCACCCATGGCAGCAAAAACTGAAATCAAGCATTTGTGATAACTGGCAGTGACTCTTTGACATCACTGTGGAGGAATTTTGGCCCACTCTTCTTTACAGAAGAGCCACACTGGAGGGTTTTCAGCATGAATGGCCTATTTAAGGTCATACCTTTTAGAGGTGGGAATCACCAGACGCCTCATGATACGATATTATCACAATACTTCATGATACGATATTATCGCAATTTTAAAAATTTTGAGATATGCTGAGTATTGCAATAACATATATTGCAACTTATCACCTTTTTTAAATTGCAGATTAAATCCTCAAAGTTAAACTTTGTCAATGTCTGTTTTATCCTATAAGATTTTTTTGCTGCAAAATGAGATTGTCAAGCATACCAACAGTGTCACTAAAACCTGCCATAAACAGTGCCACAAGATGGAGTCAGTCTGATATGAGTCTGATATTGAATGGGGTTAAGTTTGCAATTACATGCAATCTTTTTCTGATAATACAGCAATTAACTGTGATAAATCTTCTAAAATTACATATCTGTTGCTGTCTTTAGTATAGTATTGTATTTAGTCACTACAAGTTGTAATTGGTCGCAGAATGTGAAAGAATTCAATACAATCACCAGGCAGCCACTGATTTTATTTTTTTTGTAGATGCAAGGACGGTGCTGTCCTGTTTTTACTCATGTAACTGAGCCATTAGACGCTCTCAATTAGGAGGTAGCTTTGTCAAGGTGAGTGTGTCCAGCGATTTAATGTAAGTTTGCTCAGCTAACATTATCTAAGGGTGGTGGTACTTGAGATGAGGCCTCTTGTTCATAGTATTCAAAGAGTATTTTAATTTATTTAATTTATTTTTTTGTCCCCCACCCCTAATACCGAGGCATCTCAATCTGATTTTTGACTTTGACTAGGCCACTCCAAAACCTCCATTTTGTTTTTTTTGAGCCATTCAGAAGTGGACTTGCTGGTGTGTTTCAGATCATTGTCCTGCTGTATAACCCAAGTGCTCTTGAGCTTCAGGACATGAACTGATGGCCGGACATTCTCCTTCAGGAATTTCTGGTAGAGAGCAGAATTCATGGTTCCGTCAATTACAGCAAGTCGTCCTGAAGCAGCAAAGCAGCCCCAGACCATCACACTACCACCACCATGTTTGACTGTTTGTATGATGTTCTTTTTATGAAATGCTGTGTTAGTTTGATACCAGATATAACGGGACTCAAACCTTCCAAAAAGTTCAGCTTTTGTCTCGTCAGTCCACAGAATATTTTCTTGGGGATCATCAAGATGTTTTTTGGTAAATGTGAGACGAGCCTTTGTGTTCTTTTTGGTCAGCAGTGGTTTTCTCCTTGGAACTCTTCCATAGATGCCATTTTTGCCCAGTCTTTTTCTTATTATTGAATCATGAACTCTGACCTT
>VUQS01031363.1:14234-28618 GCA_015108495.1 Heterochromis multidens | reverse complement strand
ACCTCTTCGACATGTCAATGGCTGTGAACAAAGAGCAACTTGTAAATAACTCATGAAAGAATAAAGTTACGTTGAAACCAAGCACACCATTGTTTTTCTTGTGACATTACCAATAAGTTTGATGTGTCACATGGCCCTCTTCCTATTGAAAAAACAAAAGTTGTATCCAAGATGGCCGACTTCTAAATGGCCACCATGGTCACCACCCATCTTGGGGAGTTTGCCCCCTCACATATACTAATGTGCCACAAACAGGACTTTAATATCACCAACCATTCCCATGTTATTACGGTGTATCCATATAAATGGCCCACCCTGTATATTAACAATTTCTTTTTGATTTTTATCTGATCATCATGTTTATATTTGCCCTTCAGCATCACAAATGAAGCTTCAGGGAGATAGGAGTACACCAGGTCGACAGTCGGCTGTGGAGATGACATCACAGCGGAGATCATCTATCAGTAGTCAGGTCAGTGGATGGACAAGAAGAGACTCTGGTGTTAAATTTCAGGATAACTGTGTTCTGGGTCATGAGGGATTTCATCAGGACTTAAGACTTTTGTTTGGTGTCTGTATTTTCATCAGCAGTCGATGAGTTCCCAAAATACAGGACAGAACGTGGCACCATCCATGGTTTCACAGCAGCAGCAACAACCGCAACAGCAGCAACAAGTTCAGACCAGCAGTCAAGTGAGATACCTACCTCATTTGTTTTATAGTCTAATTTTGCTGATTCTTAAATATAATTATGCCATTGCTTGATTTAAAATAAAAAATATGATTGTTTTTAAAACTGTTAATTTTATAGTAGTGGACTGAATAACTCTTCTCAGGATTTATGGTACTGCAGTGGTGTCCAGGAATGGGATTGTGTGAGTTGAAGGCCAACGGCAGTGAAACGTAGGTCAAATGCTGATTGGTTAAGTTGGCATGAACAGGAAAGGGAACCATGATAGAATTCACCACAAAGAGAAATAAACATGAGCAAATGTCAAAGATCACAGAGGCATGCATGAGAAGAACAGACAGTGACTGCAGTGGACAGCTTTCCTTGTTTTTAACGCTCAGTTTCACTTCACTTCAAAGTAGTTCTTTATCCATTATGTCTTTATATCTTCTGTGTGGCAATTGCTAAGCTGAAGGACCAACAACAGCACAATCGTGAACAAGAGTAGCCCGCATATATTTTTGACACTGCCCTATGTGACGGGACAACAAATAGACAAGGATCTGCAAAGCTCGGTGTAGCTCGGACGCACTACCATGGTGGGACCATTAACCCAGAAATACCTACATTTATATATAAAAGACAGATGTAGCCACGACAATGCCACCTATTGGTTTGTTGACTAGTGTTTTGAAGCCTGGAGTCTGACCATCAGCATATTGGATTTTTTTTTTTCTTAAAATGGACATGACCACATTTAGATGACAGGGTAGTGCTGAGGAGTTGTCAGATAATTCTTTCACTGACTAGTTAGCTTGATTAGCACTATAATTTATTGTGGTATACAATTGGATGCTAATTTTGCTAGCATCAAGCTTAAAACAAGACATACATACTGTGGAAACTAAATGGGCAACTTCTTAGAATATCTTTTAGTAGGACAACCCTCTGTTGCTCAAAGCAGCCACATGGCCCTTAAATGTATAACTTTTAGCCTTAAAATAATTTAGGTGAGTTATATTAAAATAATATAGCCCCCACACAGAGAACAAAAAGTTTTCAGGCTGTAAAGATGTTTATTTCTGCTATAAAGCTGAGCATTTTCTGGGTGTTCAGGAATCGACCATAAGCAGATATTGTTGGAGCTGCAGTTTTAGGAGCTTCTGTTTTGGCTATATTTTTAAGCCAGTGGTCACTGCTTGGTTAATATGTGTTCTGTAGTATGCAAGAAGTTGTTTGTACTCTAGAAATGTGCCCTGGATCTTAATAATTTAGGATTTTGTAAAATATATCTATTGAACATTTCAGATAAGCAGCTTTCAGGCTGTGCTGGACCTTGAAAGCAACACTGAACCAGTCTGGGGGATAAATTGCTGCCATATTACTTTCTACCATATTTCTATGTCTTTATTCTTTAACAGTCAATAGTGCAGTTCTCCAGCCAGTTAGAAGCCATGCAGCACCTGAAAGAGCAGCTGGAGCAGAGGACCAGGATGATCGAGGCCAACATTCAGCGGCAGCAGGATGAGCTGCGGCAGATCCAGGAGGAGCTACAGAGGGTGCAGGGACAGAGTCTGCAGGTGGGACTGAAGAGTTGCTTAGGAGTATGTTGCAAATGAATTATTAATAGCCCACTAAATACATGAAAGGTTTTCTTTTTTTAAATGTTTGTTTTATATCTTTTTACATGGTTGTGTTGCTGTTGAGCTGGAGTCTGAATCTGTGATGTGTATCTCAGATGTTCCTGCAGAAAGGAGCTGGAGGACTAAATGTGAGCTCTGTACAGATGGCTCAGGGGAATGCTGGGCAGCAGGCGGGTACACTCAGCATGCAGGGCCAGGTGGTTTCTGCAGGGTCTCTGCAAAACGGCATACAGCAACAACATGCTGTCCAGCCCCCATCCCAGCAGCAAACACTCCTACGGGAACAGAACACAGCACTCGTGCAGGTCAGACAGGCTAAACGGTTCTCCTTTCGCTTCTCACTGACACGCGTAATTCATAGCTTAGCTTTGTTTGTTATAGATTTTTCCATCCAGTATGCTCATGTCAAACTCTGGTTCTGTTTATTTTAGCCTCAGAGGTCGTTGCACACTCTGCAGCCTCAACAAAATCCACTGCCTGCATCTCTCTACAACACAATGATGATCCCTCAGCAAAGTCCTGCTAATGTGGTTCAGATTGCCACAAGCCTGGCACAGAATACTGGACCCAACACTCCCGCTGTGGCAACATATACACAGGACCGTTCGGCTCAGATTAGGTGTGAATCTTCATCTAAATCTATTCATTTCATTTCTTCCCACAAAATGAAAATGTTATCAAGTAGGGCTTGAGCTCATTGATGGCATCCCCATGGTGCCTAACACTTCAATTTGATGTAGTACTAATGTCAGTACAGTGCACTTTCATAGTGAAAACAAAGTCAGATATCTTGACCTGATTTCAGTGTGATCTAATTAAACTTACCAGACCTGACCAACTTTCTGACACTTACAGGTTTCCTGCAGGCCCCCAGCTGCTCACCAAGCTAGTGACAGGTCATGTCATGGTTCCCACAACCATGTTTATGGGCCAAGTGGTGACGGCCTTTGCACCGCAGCAGGGCCAGACGCAGACCATCAGCATTTCCCAACAGCCGCCGCAGCAGCAACTGCAGCAGCAGCAGGAGCAGCAGATACAACCGCAGTCTCAGGTCACAGCCATGCAGCCAGGGCAGGCTCCACTGACCCAGCAGCAAACGCAGTTCCTACAGGTAACTACTGTATGACGTTAGCTCACATACAGGCAGCTTGCTGTTTAGGTTACCATTAAAAATGTTCTTATAAATTTAAATTTATATAAATCAAAATGTTTATGTGCTCAAAGAACTTGACACTATCCAGATCATGATTCATACAATGAAATGGAGGATATACATGTAACATTACTGCACTAGAAAACAAAGGAAAACACCACTGGCACTCCACACTGAGTGTCAGTCATCCAACAATCTGTCAATCGGATACACAGTAAAATGCAAAAAACCAACTCTTGAACAACATTTGAATAATTTAACAGAAGCAACATGAAATTGTACTTCCCTTGGATAACTTGTCAGGTGATTCAGCATTTCTTTATGATATATGTGAATATTTGTTCAGATTTGTTGACAGACGAGAACATTTTCAGATTGTGATTAAAATACAATCTCGAAAAATCCAGCTTAGTTTAGATGAATTCCTGTTGGCATTTCAACACCAGCTCACTACTGACTGTTCAGCTGGACTGTAACCACAACAAGAAGATGGAAGATGATTGGACTTAACAAATTATATGTAAAGTTTAATTTAATGTAACGTTACAAGTCACGATTTTCTTAATATGTTCAGTATACAAGGAACCACTGATCTGAGATAGACGCTGCTTTGACTGATAGCCTCCAAAAGCCTGACTAACAAATCCTTTTTGCTCGCACTGTGATCATATGGCTAAGGATTGTGAGACATTTCAATCCAGATCCAGTCCACATCTTTTGCTTTGTTTGTTGTGGTCTTTTACATTCTTGTAATCCTGTTTCAGCTTAGTCATTTTCTGTAGCTAATGGTCCACTTCAGACGCTTTTGCATTGTTTAAAAATGCTCTGGTTTAGCCAAGGGAGCACCCTGAATGGAGCATGAAGGAGGCAGCATGTACTCACTGGCAGGGAAAGCGCCACAATATTGACTTCGCTGTTTGGACATCCACAAAATCTGACATCATACAAACTTTGTATTATGGAGCTGGACAGGCAATATTTTACAGTTAAAAATACACTTTTTATGACACTCTGATTAATCCATGTTCTCATGACTCTGTTTCCAAATTAACTTAAACTTAATTTGACATTCTGGACTGCGGTGTCTTGTTCGGCCAACACATTGACACTGATGTGTTTGTGAAAAGTTGATATTAGCTGATTTACTGGTCTAACTCTAATGGATGCTTTAGTGCCAATATATTTGTTTGTCTGCTGTTCTTGCTTTACAGTGAATCAGTAGAGTCCTAGTTTAAAATGTTGTACACTGCAGCTTTAAGTTAAATCTTGGCTCATTAGATTGTGTTTATTAAGCTAATGTAAATTTTTCACTTAAGGCTCCTCGGCTCCTTCATGGAAACCAGTCCACCCAGTTGATCCTGCAGGCAGCGTTCCCTTTGCAGCAGCAGGGTACCTTCACTGCAGCAGCTCAACAGCAGCAGCAACAGCTACAACAACAGCATCAAACACAGCAGAAGCAGTTGCAACAACAGAAACAGCAACTTCAGCAACAACAGCTGGCTCCTCACAGAGCAGATAGTTTGTCTGACCGCTCAGCGACGCAGCCGCAGTAACTGACTGAAGCCTATCAGAAGTGCAGTTAGCCAAACTCAGGTGTGGTTGATGGGAGTGTAAAGTGTAGTTCTGCTGAAAGTGCAGCACTGAAACCTCAGAGGATGACAAGGAGGCACTCTGTTGCTCCTCTTCACAAGGATCTTGTGCTGTTTGCACTTCACTCCTGAACCCAGAGTACAGCAGAGAACCCAGGACTGGGCTCGCTGTGGGATGAAGCCTTCCCTTCAAGAAAACAGGGCCATGCAAGCCCTGCAAAAGACGCCTCCCCCTTACGCCTCCCCTGACCCTCTCCTTGTGGTGTGTGTGTGTGTGTGTGGTTGTGCGCGCGCATGTGTGTGTGTTCTAGTCACCCTCACAGGATTATTTCTCCTGTCAGTGCAGTGAAGATCTTCACTTCCAGGACGTCCTACAAAACAACCAATTATTTGTTTTGTATGTTTTTCTTGTAAAACTAATTATGGGTCAGAAAATATTTTTAAGAATGTGGTGTAGATTGAACTTTCACTGTACAGAATATCATGTGTAATATATACTGTAAATATACTGAAAAATAACTAATATTTTATATGATGCATGAAATGAAATGCATAGTCTGTTATTTGCAGCTTTGAATATGCTTTTTTTCTAGTACTCAGAAAAAAAGACCTGAAAATGCTTATTGGCTGATATTTTCACAGACTTCCTTTCTCCTAGGGGATGTGTTTGTGTGTCTGCATCAGACAATGCCGATGCTGTTTGTTGTCACAGTTTGTTTAATCCTTGACCCCTATTTTCACACAATTTTACAAAATTATTGAGAGTGATAGAAAAATACTTTAGTTTTTTTTTTAAAAGATGTGCTCAAACACTAAAGACTTGAAATTAAGTTTGAGATTTATGAATAAAATGGAGGCACCATTAAGCTAAATGTATGCAACAGCAAGATCTGCTAACATAATCCTTCATATCAGATCCCTCCATTTCACCTATAATGCCTGTGGGGCATCCAAGGATGCTTAATTTCACCTGTAAACATTTATCCTTTAAATATGTGTAAATATTAAAAAACTGACCTGTTAAACATGTTGGTGAGGGACATGATCCAGTCTTTAGTCACTTAACTGTTTCAGTGGGGCATGCAGAACCGAAAAGCATCCACCCTCCAGGTCTTTCTGGGAGACGCCAGTCACCCTGTGTCAGCCTGACACAAAAATCCCATCCCCTCATACCCTTTTCTGAGCTCTGTGCATTATTATGAGGAGAGAAGCCACTCGCTCTGCAGAGAACTAATTTAGAGTCCTTAGATATGCAAATGAATTCTTGTAGTTGTGCTTAGTGGTCTGAGATTGTCTTGCGAGAACTGCAGTAACTGTTTATTTTGGCCCCTTGATGGCAGTGACGCTCATATATTATGGCCTTTTACACAAAACAAACTTACTAGCCGGCCATTTCTGGTTTACACATTGAGTAGGTTTAGACTTAGAGTTACATTAGTATTCATTTGTAATCTCTCTTCCGCAGACCAGGTGCCAGTGCTGAGCCAGTTCTACCTTTGTGCCTTTTGAGAACCAGCACACATTTTGCCAGGTTTGAGAATAGAGTATTATGAAGTGTTATTGGCAAAGGTATAAATTCTGTGGGAGGAAAATCAAGGCTGTATCTGACAACGTCTTGGTGTAACTCCTCCCACAGACACTGGTGTCAGTTGTTCCAACTTTGGGCCCTATTTTATGTTGCCTACTGGTGTCATTTTTTAAAATTTTTTTTTAAGATGGTGGAAAAAATGTGGAACCAGCTCTAGATTTGGCACTGGCACCATATTGGTGGAAAAGGTGTATTTGTCTTGCTTGTACACCAAACGGTTGCTTTTCAGCCCAAAAAGCTGAATCTGTTCATCTGGAAGTAGCGTTTTCAGTGGGAGAAACGTTTCGTCACTGTCCAAGTGACTTCTTCAGTCTTTGCTTTTCAGCTCCTTCACGCTTGACAGTATTCAGCAGCTGGACGCTAACATTGTCTGCTGATTGATGCTTTGCATGTAATACTTGTTTTTCTAGACTGCAGCTGTCTGCTGTATCCAAAAACATCATAAAGCATTCAGAGTGAGCAAAAACTGTATGTCTTCTACCACAAAACCAAAAGACTGAAAGTTTCTAAAGTGATCTATAGAGGAGAGGACAATGCAAAGCCAGGTTGGAATCCTCTTTAGGTTCAGAAATGCTAGCACCCAAATATAAGCAATCATGTGAGCAGTTGTTATCATAAGAACACTGATTAAAGCTGCTTTTAAAAAACCCAAGGTTCAGGACACTTTGATAATATTAGGCCAAATCCAGCGATAACCTGGGGAAGACCTCTTAATTACCCCCATAAATATTTGCTAAAAGCTAAAAACCTACCTTTACAGTTCTGTAGTCACAACAGAAAGTGGGAGTTTATGCTTACATTAACCAGATTTTTAGTAGTTGGAAACATTCACCATAATCTGTATCACCAAGCTAAAGATGGCATTGAGGGGATCAGTGTTACTGTAGACAGAGACCATCATCAGGATCCCCAGCAGACCCACCCCTACGCATGCTGGCTTAGCAGGCTTGCCTTGCAGCCTCCTCACCATCTGATCTAATGCACTGCCAGATGGTATCAAGCTGACAGTCCAGCCTCCTCTTCATCTGTGTGAAATGATGGGCTGAGCCCAACACATGGCCACAAAGTCAGTCTTTGACCTCTGGTCCAAGATATCTTGTAATACTACCCACTCTTATAGCATCTCCCCAATATTAGAGTGTAGCATTCATAAAGGGGAAAACCTGCCCTATAACATAAGTTTATAAAGTCTGAGTTTTGTTCCATGCCACAGAAAACATGGTCTTTTTCAGAAGACTGAGTCAGTTGTATTAAGTTCTTTCAAGCCCTGAAAGGTGAAAACATTAATCCACTGTTCTCAATTTGTGCAGTGCAGCTTAGAAATCAAGCTTGGTTCAAGCTAAGCACTGAGTGTTAGGGACAGTGGACCCTATCATGATTTGGCACAAGCAGCAGCTTTTCTAAAAGGTTGAAGCTGCTCAGTTTGGATTAGGCAGAGAAGAAATTAACTCTCACATGCAACAGCTATGGTTTCTACCATGATGATACCATCTGGACACGTATGATGCTTCAGCCTAACTCAAGTTGTCATAGTCATCAAAGTTCACTTGATTGTGCTTAAATTTCTGTGATTTATCATTCATCATTGACCACATGTAACTAGCACTGACTTCATATATATTTTATATTTTCTGCTGTAAGGGACCAGATAAAGATTATAGATTTGTACATTTGTCTTAACTTGGAGAAACAGTGCTCCAAACCAGCTCCCTAATTTCACAGTTCAAACCTGTTTTTAAACTTAAAATGATAATGGAGCAATAACTTCACAAGTTATATCTATATATTTAAGAAACATGACTGTAAATTACTTTCTAGTACAGAACAAAGTGAAAGTGACCATTGGCTGCATCCAGAATGTACCGTTAAGATCCCACATGGCACAATGATGACTGGACCATTCTGATGCAATTATTCAATCTGTTTCTTCAGTGCAACTCAAAAAATATGATAAAATCCAAATCTGAGACATTAAACTATTAAACATCCTCACTCGCTATCTCACCAACTGCCTCTTTTTTTGTTTTAAACTCACAAATTAAATTTTCATTTAGTCTCTAATACCTGCTTTTTCCACTGTGATGTTTCTGTGCTGCATAAATTATATTATAAATGGATCTCATAGTCTGAACTTTCTGCATAGCATTTCTCTTCCTCCTTTAAAACCAGTGATGATACTGCAACACATATCAGTGTTTGAATAAGACAACAGTTATCTCCTGTTATGAGTTCCTGTAGAGTGGACCTCGTCCTGTGCTGCATGCAAGCAGCACATGCCTACAAGAATGTATTCAATGTCATTGACATTTTTGCATGAGAAGGCATATGCCTGTGTGAGACTTTGCACAATGTAAGATAGGAAATACAGTAAATAAGAGAACTTAATTATTTTTCTATGTCTGGTATGAACTTGATACAAGTATCATATATATGAAATCAAATAATCTAACTTTTAATGTGCAAAAATACTCAAAGCTCCAAATAGAGGTTTGATAAAAGTATAAAGGATCTAAACTAACTGTGACATACACACAAAGACCCCAGAAAGTGCTGGTTAATGAGCTTATGGTTGTGAAGACTTGGAATCACATTAAAGGGTTATATATTTTTTTGTTCTTCTCACTCTTTATTCAGTGTTTATATTGAATCTTTCCCTGCCAATCAAGCAATAGACATTTTAAAAGAAAACACAATGTTCAGTTTTGTTAAATATATTTAAAAAAGGCAACTTTGGCCTTTAAAGTTATTCGTGGGTCACTGGCAAGTCTCAAAAACAAGAGGGAAAATGATGTCCAGGAAAACCTCAGGAGGCAAGCCCTAAATGAAAGGACACAGTGCATTATGTTCAGTGTTGTGTAGATCTGATGTACACACTAGAAACTCAGTGTTCTCTCTCTCTCTGCTTTCCGTTCATATTTTTGTGGCTTTCTTTGTTTGGCTCAAGAAATTTACTGCTGCAGCGCACTTAACAGCAACATCATCATTAAATCCTTCATCACTACATCCCACACAATGTGGTCATACCCTGATTAATGATGGGAGCAGGACTTTTGTTTTGAACTCTTGTTATGACATCAGTAGTTCAGGTTTGACCAGAATATCCAACCCGATTCAACTTTGAGTATAGTTTGAAATGTTTGGTTAAAGGCACCCTTCGTAAAGCATACTGAAGTCATGTCTTTGTCAGTGGTTAATAAACCTCTAACTACATTAGGCAAGTTTGACTATGTTGTTCTAGAAAACTTGTGCAGATATGATGGGATTAAAATATTTTACTATTGTGTTATGTGAAGCTGAAAAACACATAAGCAAATATGCATGGGTTATCAACTTAAATCTGAACTTGTGACTTTAATATTGGTAAAACACTAACCTCCAACTCAAATAATCAGCTCAGCTCAGTAAACCCAATAAATGCATCCATTACAACTTAAAACTACAAGTGGGTAGTACCACATTTTTTAATGTAATTTTAATATAATGACTACCAATTTTCAAACTGTCTGCCCTATAAGCTTGAGTAATGTTTAGTGACTGTTAAGGCCTCCAGTTTATGGTCTTCTATGAAGCACGACTGGGGAATGTTGCACAAAGTGTCCACTACTGACACCTGCTGTTTACTTTTAGGTCAAACACCTAAGCTCAACTTCAATCACTGATTGGATCCCACACTAGAAGTTTTGTACAACAGAATATGTCTCATTGCACTCCAGTCTATGAATTAGTACTACAAAGCCACTTAAAGAGGACCTATTATGCCGATTTCCAGCTGATTTTTTTTAATTTAATTTTTTTCACTCCACTAGCGTAGCTTTGCATGATTCAAAGTTAAAAATCATTTAAAATCTTAAACTGGACCTTGGTGCAGCCCCTCAGTACATCCAGTCTGAAACCACTCACTGTAGCTCTTCTCCAACTGCTTTTAAGATATCTTTCTTCTGATTGGCTGCCTTTAGCAAACAAAGTTTGAACAGCCTGAGATGTGATGCACTAAGAATAATTAATATTTGTTTTCACTGACATTATAAAGATATGGAAGCTTGTTTTCGCCACTGAAAAAACAAAACAAAAAAACCCCAACTTTTTGCCATCTATAGTCAAAATATGAACTTACCAACTCAAACTTCAACCCCCAAATTTTAACTTACAGATGTCAGATTTATTTATTTATTTTTTTCAGTGGCAGACTTATACAGAGCTAACAGCTTTGGCCCTGTTAAATATGAGCATCCATCACTGTACCAGTACATAGATGACAGTAAAATGAAGAAAAGTGTAATAGGTACCCTTTAAAGGTGCCTTGCATTAATTTCTTGAGCCAAACCATTAATGAATTTAAACATAACCTTATGAGGCAAATATGTCAATCGTTTGTTCCCATTGAATTCAAAAATAAATGTGTGAAACATCTTTGGTGCTGTCTCTATAATTTACTCTACAAGATGTGTTCCTCGTTACCACTCACCTCAAACACAACACTAATTGTTGGTTTAGAAATCAGACAACACATGAAACTTTTTATTGAGCAATTTTTTTAAAGATTTATAGGCATTTCAAAGAACCTTTATGACAAACAGAAATAGTTCCCAGCCTGTCAAATATTGACAACGCAGCTTTAGCCTGTTCACTTAAAAAAATATTTCCATTGCTTATTTATAGTAATCTCTTCCACCCTTTGTCAATACATATGCCTAGAAAAGAAAAAAAAAAGAAAAAGACACTAAATAAATACATACCGTTTAAAATAAAGGGTGAAATTTAGGTCCAGATTAAGTTAAGTCGAGGTGTCACCGCAGATCTGACACAGTTAAGAGGAGTGGCTGCTACACCAAGTTTAGTGTAGGATAAATATTTCTGTACCTGATGTAGTCCTGTTTACATTCTGTCACAGTGAGAAATGGCTTTAATCACAGAGGAAGACTTGACCTGTCAGAGTGATTACTGGCCTTTCTTCAACCTGATCCATGTCTTGTTCACTGTTAGCATCTGACACCATTACCAGGAAATACAGATAACTGACCAATGTCTCCAGTACGTGATTAGCATTTCTGAAGAGGTTCATGAGTTATGGATAGACTGTGGCTCCCTGGTTGCTGACACTGAAATACAGGTATGTAGAGGTATTCTAGTGGTTCAGGTCTCTGTAAAATACTGGTCTTACGTTAAACTAAGGGAAATATCTTTTGCTTCAAATAAAATCTAAACTTCAATCAGATCACGGGAACAGCTGTGAACAGAAAAGCTGGTTCTGCTTTTAGCGTTTGTCCTCTGATGTAAACAAGGTCTTTGACAATTTGCAGAGAATCAGATAGGGATATTCTCTACAGCTGTCCCACGTCTCACATGTAGCAGCAGATAATAGTCTGCTTCAGAGATGTTCACGCCACTGGAAATAATTAGTGTGGTTTAGGCAAGGGAGCAGCAAGCATAACGCCCAATTGTCAGTGGTGAATATTATTACCAGAATATTACCTGTGCTATTTGCACACTGGTGCAATCTGACAGACCTTTTACTAGTGAGCTGGCAGAGGACGGGCTACTCGCTGATCTGACTGCATTCTTAAATCCACCTCTGTAAGGTATCTTAAAAAAAAAAAAAAAAAAAAAAAAAAAAATCTAATGGAAGGTGGAAATGACTGCTGCGGTTTCTCATTCTGTCCACAGTCACCTGACAGCACAGGGGCTCATGCTTAGCATTAAAAATAAACATTAAGAACAAAACAAAAAAGGCAAAAACTTTTCAAACGGACTAAGTGCCTTACTGTGATGTTACTGTGAGGAAAGTACTGAAAGTCAGCTTCAGTTTCTGAGCGACCTGTAGTATTAGAGGGCCGCAATCAGAAACAATCGAATGTTCATTCTCTCACACACCGTGTGATAAGAACAGTTTTTAAAGAGTGCGAGATAGTCCCCCCTCCTCTCTAAGCTCGCATCTGTTGCACAAGCCTCTGTGATTCAGTCTTTCCTTTATCAGACCAGATTAAGATGAAACACGCCTTGTTAACAGTCAACAAAAACATTTCCCATGAGGTTTGGATGCCATCTACAGGCTGTTAATTAATCTATTGTGAGAAATCCCACTGATTCACAGACAACAGGGGAACAGAGGCATTCAAGGAAAGGAAGACAGGACTTCAGCTCTCTATTCAGTCCTTCAGACTTATTGGGTCAAAAACTAAAGTCTGTCTACAGCAACTTGATCAATTTTACAAGTATTTACAGAGTGAACCTGAAAGTCCAATTTAAAATCCAGCTTCTGGCGTGATGAACAGGGCAGACAAGGCAAACGCCAGAAAAACAATCCCTCCAATGATTGTAACTATGGAAACAAAAGAAAATAAATGTCAGGTAAACAAAGAGAATTTTAAACATGTTTTTTCTGACACTAGATGGGCTAATTTGTAATTTTCTACAGAAAACTACATCTGATGCAGACATATGAACAAACCACTAAATCTTTCTGGGAATCATCACCAGTTTGTTGTTAACAAAAGCAAATTCACTAGTAATTTTCATGATGGGAAAAAAACCAAATGATTACAGAATTGCATCACCAGAAAGGGCTCCCAGGACTCTCAGCATTCCTGAGGGAGGACAAATGGTCTGTCCTGTTTCTTCAGGACTCTGACCATGTTAAGAACATTTCTGGCTAATCATTTTAGGTGGAAGCAGCAGATTATTGTCTGAGTAACAGGTGTGTTACTGGTGCAGAATCAAAACTAAAGGTCACTTTGAAACTTTTTATTTTGTTGTTTTTTTAGACTGTACTCGACAACTACCTGAAATAGATTTTAATCATTGTAAATTGTGGGTTGTGTACCATTTCAGGCCAAAACAATACTTAGTTTAACAGTAGTCCAGACTGCTTGTTTTTACCTAATCCATCAAACAGTCACAAGATTCCTCCTTTGTCTACAAATATTTTGACAATTACTGTACGTCAACAGAGCTTCTTCCACCACAGGACTTCTCCCAAGAGAACAGGAACCCACTTTTACTACCTGCATTTTTTCTGGAGCATTATTATACTCCAGTCATTTAAACAAATGGATACAATTCTTGCTTTTAGACTGTAAATAACAATATTAAAATAACTGGCGGCTGCCAGTGCTTCCCCTCAGCCTCCTAGTAGCTGCACCTATGGTATGAATGTAAAAATCCTATGTCACTTCGTTCTGAAGTTATCACATTCACAAGATTTTCAAAAAACTTGACCCCTGACCTTGAGGGTCGAGGTCACGAGACAAACTTGTCTGAGATTTTTAGTAGATGCACCCAAGTCCTAGGTGACTTCCTTCTTGAGTTATCACATTCACAAACTTGGGTGTCCACGTCGCCCGCCTGCCCGGCGGGGTGATGACAATACCCCATCAGCCTTTTTGGCTAACATGGCTGAGGGGTAATAAAAAAAAAAGAAAGAAGGCTAATAGACCTTTGAAAGTAAGTGTCGCAAAGGATGACATTCAGAGGGACCAGTTCACTTTTGATATGTCTGCAGACCAATTTGCTAACCTTGCAAATTGTGCAAAAGCAAATCAAACTGCACTGGGGGAACTTCTTTTTTTTACCCCTGGGAGATTATTCTCTACCCTGAGGTAACTAGATGCTTCATCAAATATAAAATAAATTATCAAAGGCCTTCTCACCTGTTCTGACAGATATTTTCTGGGCAATCATTCTCCCTCCTATCACAGCCAGTCCTGTGCACAGACAGTGTCCAATGGTACCACCCACTGCAACT
>VUQS01031363.1:0-14161 GCA_015108495.1 Heterochromis multidens | reverse complement strand
TTTCTTTCATATTGATACTGAAGTTAAATGTTAAATTACCAGTGTATTAACACAACAGTGACTCAGAGAGACAAATGACCAATCAAAGTAAAAATGTAGGTCCTCTATTTATCGTAAAATATATTATAAAGCAGTAAACACACAGCCATGTGTCTAAGAAGGAAAGTCACAAACCTCCCGGGCAGCTAGAATAATAGTGGTTAGCTGCGATCGGTCCCCCCACTCTGCGAGGAAGGTGAGGGTGAGGGATTGGATGAAGATGGGTGAGATGAAGCTGTGCCACTTTCCCTGAGGAGGGGTAGTCCCTGTTCCAGCCTCCACATCTGGAGCCCCATTAGCGAGCTTAGACCGCTGGAGCTGCACAGACAACAAGGCAAGAGGTTTTCAATACAACATGCGACCCAATACTGAACTTAAAGAGCACACTACCTGCAAGAGGCAGGTTTCACTCATAAGGGTGCTATACTTTGATTTCATTGTCATCAACAGAGGCAGTACATGAAGTCCTGTATGGATGTCCACCTACCCTCTGTTTTGTTTTGATCGAGAGGACTTAGCTTTACATCCTCTACTCTATAAGTACACCAACAGTACATGCACTGTTGTTACAATGGCAACAACTACCCACCAGTGGTGTCCGCAGCCACTTGTTTGTGCATCTGCATGGGAGTATAATTCAGCTTGACTTTATAGGACAAACTTTCACTATTGCTAAGAGGTTCAATGAGCCATCTGGGTTTTTTGGATTCAGTCTACAGTACAGATACTCTTCCATTATGCTTCATAATGGTGCCATTCAATAAGATACCCTCAGGCAACTTTACTTTGACAGCTGTGCTTAAAGGGCCGATACTCTCATGCAGCCTGATAAGAACAGAGCTTCAACACAACAAAAACACATCAGCGGCAACAACAGTGTGACAAACCTTTCGGAGTGATTAATAGGAGCCATTTGTGAATCATTATAATTACTTTAAAGAGAAATGGTGCCAGCAGTTAGTAACTGCACCACTCAGAAAGGGTTATTGTTGCTGAACATGTAAATTATGCATGTGGACTGGAGTCGTACTACTGGTGTCTTTCTAGATAGTTTAGTTTCAGGTTAACTTGCCTCTTCATCCTTCTTCTTGAGCTCCGCCTGCACCTCCTCCAGCTCCTCCTGGCCTTCATCTGGACTCATTTTCAGCCCCTCTCTCAGCATGCGGATACCAAAGATCGCAAACAGAGCAGTGGATACGTAGTAAGTGTAGATTCTTGGGATGATGGTGGTGGCATAGCCAAACAATACTATGAAGTAAAAAAAAAACAAATATATGTATTCCTTATTTCTCAGGAGCTGATTGAGGGGTAACGCCAAATAACAGTCAAGGCCAAAACCAAAGTTTTACAAACCAGAAAGACAAGTCATGAATCCTAAAGCCAGCATGGCCCCGGCCAGCACGGTGAGACGGTTGTAACGCATGGCCATGATGGCAGCAATGAAAAAGGTCTTGTCTCCCAACTCGGAGACGATGATGACGGAGAAAGAGGCCGCAAAGGCATGAATGAAGCCCAGGTTTCCTTTGCTGGAAACATCTTCAGAAACCACTGGGCCCGGTGGCTGGGCACTGGAGGCCTTCTGCAAAGACAATACACACAGTAACAGACAGGGACCGTCAGCTGAGTTATACACGGTTAATAATAAAAGTCAGTATGACGCAGGCACGTTTGTCCTTGCTGGCTGTAACACTGCGGACACCTGCTTTAAACAGGTAAACAAAACTGGCGGGGACACCGCTTACACCCCCAAAACGACTGTCACCTGAACTTTAAAGTATTTAAGTGTTTTCTTCACGATTTAAAAATTCAAGTGTAACTTTGCCCACTTCTGCAAACGTTACACCCGGAACTCAGCGAAATGTGTCAGTTAGCACGAGCTCGGCTAGCCCGGCGGCGCGAGGAAGCAGCGCGCGAAAGAGCGCTGCTTCCTCCGACGATAAAACGCTTAATTAGTGACAATGAAGTAAAACCTTTCACCTCCTGTGGGGGCTGTTCCTGGACAGATTTTTGCTCCTCTTGAACAGCAGTAACTCCGACCGACAACAACAGCACGGCGGTGAGCGAAAACAAGACCCACATCACACTTCTGTTAGCCCCACCGTCGCCTCTGCCAGCCAAGAGAGCCAAGAGAGGCATTATTAGTGCTTCCACAACACCGACACGAGTCGATTTACGCGCTGTTTTCTCTCCCGCCTATCACTGCATATTATCGGTAACAAACCCGGATAACTTCATATTTAGCAACCTATATAATTTGAGGTAACACACGTAACGATCAGTCCGACCGGGCCAACTCATTGGGGAAGTATAACCGTGCTGCCGCAATGACGAACAACACAGACAGATGATTGGACGTTCAAATGAATGACGTGGCGTGTAAGTTGACGTACACAGCGAAGTGCTCAGTGATTGGACAATCTCATTGTCGGTCACAATGCTATTTAAATATAGTTTTAATTTCTTTCCATACTCTCGCATTGGGGAAAAACTCAACTCAAAAGGGATTTTTTTTTTAATTAGTTACAAAATTTCTCCCATACACAATAATTACTACAGACTAGACAGAAATAAACTAAATAGACTGTAACTATTATACTATATTACTATAGCGTTGTTTTTTTTTTTTGCTCGTAATTTTTTTTTAAATGTAAATTTAGGATTTTAAACGATTTTTTTCTTTGAATATCTTTTTAAATGTTATTATTATCATTACTGGTATGATTTAGGTTCAATGAATACGGCATGCAAGAAATCTAGGATGAATTAAGCAGAATAAACATTAAATAAAAGTAAAGAGCAAAGAAAAAGGAAATAAAGGACATGACAATAAACACTTAGCGATGTAGCTGGAAATTACTTCAGAGTTTGAAAGATATTTAAATGAAAAAAACAAATTTTTTTAATCATGAAAAGTTGTTCACTACAAGTCATAAAGCACTATTAAATTATTTTTTTAAAGGTAAATTTACTTACTGCAAAAAATTTTATGTAGTTACAAATACTTCTTCACCTCTAGAAGTCTAAATAAGCAGGAGTGATTTATGTAGAATCAATATTTAAATATAAACATTCCTGTGGTCTGCACAGTTTTACAATTTAAGTCATTTTTATCAGCTTTTGAGCAAAGGTTGACAATTACATACATCGCCATCTAGTAGAATCTAGTGGTTATAAGAGTAGTATTTAATAGTGATGAACCAATTGTGAAATTCTGATTTCTTGACATCTGCACACACACTCTCACTCCAGTGGATGCATGGCAAGCAATTCAGGGTTCAGTATCTTGCCCAAGGATACTTTGACATGCAGACTGGAGCAGCCAGGGATTGACCCACCGACCTCTGATTGGTAGACGACCCACTGAGCCACAGCCAACCGCAAAAAAACATTCAATAGGCCGGGGCTGATGTAGGGCATCGCCCTGCGCTTCCAAACGGCATTTACCCATCCCTCAGGAGTGACTGACTTATCAGTCAACAAGGCCGATATACTGGTGTATCCCCATTATTTAGAAGTATTTAGTTATAACAAACTAGATATTTTAGGGCATATGTATATATAGATATATATGTAATGTCCCAGTGTTTGTGTCCCATTAAACAATGAGAATACTTTTTGTTAGGTAAAGTTTCTTTATTCATTATAACATGTCCAGTTGCTGGTTTTAAAGTAATACTGCTTGTTGTGCAGGTTTTTATACAGTATTTTCTATGTTGCTTTAACAAGAAAAATATTCAAGTCCACAATATTTTGAAGGTTTCGTTTTCAAAGAAACCGTCTTCACATCAGTTGGAGAAAGTTCTCACCTGTAGAGTCTTCTGCCAAACCTCAAACCCAGTGTTGGCCTGTTGGCCATCAAGCAGCTTAGCTCCATCTGGAGGTGTGAAGGAATACTTAGGAAGAGGTGGGTTTTGCTCCTAAGGTTTCAGCTCCTCAGACATCTCTGACATTTTTTTTACAGTTCCCATTAATAACCATAAAAAGATGAGGGACAGCAGTGTCAGAGCATTCATAGCACAAAGGGTATGAATGCTCTTCTGTGCCTTGGGTATGACTCATATTTGCTAATGTAAATGTCATGACAAAGCTGTCCTGCCAGTGCTTGGTTGAAGAGCACATAGAGTACCACAAGCCACCAGGTCAAAGAAAGGCCTCTGAAAACGAAGCTGAATGAGACATAGATCAGCAGCTCAGCAAAGTAATGTGGGCAAGAAACCAGGTCAAACCAACCTCCGTTTGGCACTTTGTGAGCCAGCGTTTCCACTGTTCCTGCAAGATGTGACAAAAGACAACAAAAAGTGACACTAGTAAATTTCCAAGTTTTCGTACACTGGTTTACTATTACTAATGTGTATCAAGTTCAAGCTGTGCTAATTAACAATTGATCAAATGACTGTCTGTTGTCAAATATCTCACTCACTGTGCTAAACCCACAGAGGATTATCTCCCAGCTCTGCAGTTCCACTCAGCTTGCTGCAGCTTTTTAGCCTCCTTTAGCTCACTGTTTTGGTTTTCCACCTCATAACTACACCCTTGTGGTGTTTGTATGTGGGTCATTCCATCTCAAATCATCAAATTGTTAGGACATTATCTGCTCAGCCATGTTCGGCCATACAACTTGTCATATTTGCATTGGTCATTTCAATCCAGCCTGAAAATCGAATGAAAATAGCATCTTCTTCATCATTTTTGTGATGAAGAATTTCATGTTAAAAAGTATTCTACATGTTTTATTTGGCATTTTGTGAAATACAATTATATACCATTCAGAAATTGTCACTGGTTGTCTTTTATATTGTGAAGTTTTTTTTTAGTAATGATTCATTTTTATGGTAAGAAAGGCCAGTGAAAATTTCAGGCTTTTATCTTTAATAGTTTTTGAGATATTAATGTTTAAACATGGCCTCAGATTTCAAAGTGTGAAAAAACATGCTGGAAGTGGGTCAAGGGACCATTTTTCAAAAATATATATTGTAATATATATTTAGATTTAATGTTTAACCACGTCACACTGAACACCTGCCTGAACTTTTTTTGCATCAACAAAAACCATCCTATCATACTAACACTCCAGGTCTCTACCATGTGTTTCATGCACTGCCATGATGAGAAAAAAGGAAATCAGTGACAGTAATAATGTTAGAGGCAGCAAAAAAACCAAAAAACAACTAAAGAATGTATTAAAGTACTTCAGACAAGACTCAGTTATTTGTAGTAAAACAAACAGAGACAGCGTCACAGGTTTACCTGACTTTCCAGTGCGAAGTCTGGCCAGCAGGACCATGGACTGATGCTGCAGCAATGAGGCCCAAATGAAGAGAACAAATCCAGCAACATGGAGCCAGTCCAGCTGAAAGAGGAGGGCACTTCTCTCTAAAAGGAATGGAACAAGCATTAATACCACAAAGCAGCAGAATCAGGGAATTCTGCACATAGAAAGGTCTCTTATCTCAAACCTTCTTCCACACGATCACAGCAGAGAACCGTCAGCCCTAACATGATGTAATACCCCAGGCCGAACATATATTGTACCAAATGCATGGCCCCATCAGAGAAAACACTGACATACAGGCACTCCAGCAGCCTCCTGAGGGAGTGGACCCACAGCAGCAGCTGCACCAGGAGGGTGGACAGCTGTGGGACTACAGACACTAAAATCAGACACTAAAATGAATTAAACACAAAAACACCCAGTTCTTCTGTAGCTTACCTTGACTGTCACTGCCGGGTACACCTGTCAAAATGTCTAAGATCCCGGTCAGCCACAGTGGGTGTGACTGATGATGAAATATAAAGCTGAGATACAAAGCCAGAAGAAAACCATTCCAGCCCACAGAGATGGCATAGAAGTGCCAGAACCACCTGAAAGGGGAAAAGCATCTCCACGTTTACGCCTTTAAAAAGCACATAATGACTTTAAACTCCCCAGATTTTCAGTTAGATACGTTAGAAATGTACACAGAGGGTATGAATGCATTAAAGTGAAGTTTTCTCATTCGCTGTCACCTTTTTGGGACGTCAGATCCTCGCAGCCAGTCATCTCGCTTTAAGCTCTGTTTCGTTTTTCCGTAGCGAATGAGGTCCTGAAATAAAACGTAAACACGACACGTCTGAAATCCTCTCGGCAACAGTGGCGAGATTCTGTGAACACAAAAAGCAACGAGGAAACACAAAGCCAGAAAACACCACAAAACGTCAATGACACTGAAGTCCACGGAGCTCCACATCACGGGACAACTCCGCGGGTCTCTGCGCGTTGTTTTGTGCAACGCGGAAAAGAGGCCGCCGGTTAAACGTATCGCTAAGGTTCCGCATGAGATGCGATAACAGGAAATGCCAAGCAGTTATTTCATCATAGCCCAGTAATTTTATGCATTCATTTAATTAATTTATTTACTTATTTTTTCAAGGTACTTACATCAAATAATTCACACGCAGTGCTTTAAAGTGAACATTCAGACTTAGTTCACATTCGCACAGCAGGTGGCAGCATTTGAATCTCTCCTCACAAACCAACCCAACCTGGAGGTCTATCCAGGCGCAGACGGTGCAAAACTTTTATATCCAATATTTTCATCTTGAAAGAAAGTGTGACTAATTAAAAAGTACGTTATGTTTTGTTAATTGCTTTTAATTTAATAAAAAGATGATGTCCATGTTCTGCCCCTGAGACGAGTCCTTATAAAAGGGAATCAGTTTGAGTTGAACAGATAAAGTTTAATAAGATGGTAATCAGGTATTTTGATAGGGGCAACAATTTCATTATTTTAACTGCCTTTTCTCTGTTATTTGATTGGTAAATACACACCAATACAGATACAGATATTGTTTAAATAAGTATAAAGAACAAACCCATTTCCAAAATAGTTAAGCTGCTGTGTACAATGTAAATTAAAACATAATGGAATGATTTTCAAATCTCATAAACCAATATTTTATTCACAACAGAACATAAAAAACATCAAATGTTTATACTGAGAAAATGTAACATTTTAAGAAAAAATATTAGCTCATTTTGAATGTGATGGCAGCAATACATCTAAAAAAAACATTGGGACGGGAGCAACACAAGGCTGGAAAAGTAAGTAAGTTGTGCTAAAAAGAAACAGCTGGAGGAGCATTTTGCAACTAATCAGGTGAACTGGCAACAGGTGAGTAACATGATTGAGTATAAAAAGAGCATCTTAGAGAGGCAGAGTTTCTCAGAATTGAAGATAGGCAGTGGTTCGCCTTTCTGCAAAAAACTGGATCTACAAATTGTGATACAATTTCAGAACAATGTTCTTCAACATAAAATTGTGAAGACTGTGAATATCTCATCACCTACAGTGCACAATATCATCAAAGGATTCTGAGAATCTGGAGAAATCTCAGCTCACAAGGGACAAGGCCAAAAATCAGTATTGGATGCCTGTGATCTTCAGGCCCTCAGGTGGCACTGGATTAAAAACAGACATGATTCTGTCATGGAAGTCACTGCATGGGCTCGGAACACTTCCAGAAATCACTGTCTGTGAACACAGTCTGCTGTGCTATCCACAAATACAGCTTAAAGTTCTATCATGCAATGAAGAAGGTATATGTGAGCATGATCCAGAAATGTCTTCTCTGTCTTCTCTGGGCCAAAGTTCATTAAAAATGGACTGAGGCAAAGTGGAAAGCTATTCGGAGGTCAGACAAATCAAAATTTGAAATTCTTTTTGGAAAACATGGATGCAGTGTCCTCCACACTAAAAAGGAGAGGGACCATCCGGTTTGTTATCAGCGCTCAGTTCAAAAGCCTGCATCTCTGATGGTATGGGGGTGCATTAATGCCTATAGAATTTGCAGCTTTCACATCTGGAAAGGCACCATCAGTGCTGAAAGCTTTATACAGGTATTAGAACAACATATACTCCCATCCAGATTATGTCTTTTCCAGAGAAGGCCTTGCATATTTCAGCAAGACAATGCTAACTTGCATATTTCAGCTATTACAAGAGCATATATTCATAGTAGAAGAGCCTGAACTAGCCTGCCTGCAATTCAGACTTTTCACCAACTGAAAACATTTAGAGCATCATAAAATGAAAAATATGATAAGCTGTTGAGCAGCTAGAATTCTGTATCAAGCTATATATGCAGCCAGTGGCCTCTTCAGTTTACAGTTTACAGCTGTTGTTAAAAGAAGAGGGGCTGCTACACAGTAGTAAACATCGCCCTGTCCCAGATTTTTTGACACCTGTTGCTGCCATCAAATTCAAAATGAGCTAATATTTCTTAATATTTTTCTTTAAACATTTGATATGTTTTCTGTGTTCTAATATGAATAAAATATGAGTTTATGAAATTTGCAAATCATTGCATTTTGCTTTTATTTACATTTTTCACAGCATCCCAACATTTTTGGAATTGTGTTTGTATAAATTAATATAAATCACAAATCTGGCTGATGTCAGTATAGATTTTTTTGGTTTTGTTGTTCATCTACAATATTGTGCCAGGGAAACAAAGAAATCTTCATTATAAATAAAAAATAAACTGTTTCACAGTCTTCCAGCTCCTTATCACACCATTTATGAACTTTCAACAATCCAAAAATTTTGTGACAAAACACATCAACAGCTACCACTGCTGATAAATATCGGTAGATGTCATCTTATTTGCATACAAATGTTCGGCTGTTATATTGGTGCATGATTCCTATCAGTTAGTAAAAATTACTTGATTGACTCCTTTTTTTAAAAAAAAATTGAATACTTCAACAGCAATTTAATGGATAAAAGGTAATGGATAAAAAGTATTAAATTTTATGCTTTAGGTGGTAGAAGTGCTCACCCAAAGCAGTTCGCTTTCATAAACTGCAAAATTTCATAACATGAACATGATTTTAAGGACATTACTGAAGATGGTTAACTGACCTTGCAGCTTCAGTTGTTGCTGCAGAGCAGGAAAAGTAAGTATGTATGAATGAAAGACTTGCTGAGGTCTTTGAGGCATTAGAGTCCAGGATGCCTCTTAGAGGAGCACAGTATCCTGTCTGAGGAAGTGTGGACAGTTTCCTGCCTCCCTCCCTTCTCTGTCCTCAGTGTCCTTGTCTTTTTTTTTTTTCATGCCAAGAGCTGTACCCTGATGAGGCCCCCAACGTTTGCATAAATATCTCACCAAGCTGGGGTTCCTTTCATACATACCTTACCCATAAGTTTTCTGTTTATAAGTTCATAAGCTGTCCTGGCAGATGGCCTCACATTTGAGTCTAGAATACTTTGGTATACAGAGGAGTTTATGGTCAACTCAATGACTGTAAGGTGCCCTGGTCCTGTGGCTGCAAAACAAGATGTGTGCTTGATAATTGGTATGAGGTGTGTGTTTGGTTTTTGTAAAATGTGGCTCTGTGCATTATGGCCAAACATCTTCGCTTTGGTCATTGAACATTGTTCCAGAAGTTTTGTGGTTTGCTCAGGTGCTACTGTGTTAACCTAAGCTGTGCTGTTTTGATCATTTTAGAGACAAGAGGCTTTCTCCTGGCGAACCCTCCAAACAAGCCATACTTGTTCAGTCATTTTATAATTGTACTGTCATGAACTTTACCATTTAACATACTGACTGAGGCCTGTAGAGTCTGAGATGTAGCTCTTGGATTTTTTGCAGTTTCTCTGAGCATTGCACAGTCTGAGCTTAGGGTGAATTTGTTGGGATGTCCACTCCTGGGAAGATTATGGAATTGTGTTAACACACACCTGAATGCTCCAGACCAGCAAACTGCTTTTATAGAGGTGCTCACACTTGCAGTCTTCTCATAACTGTTTGCAAGAAAGCATACTTCTATTTATCAACATATGAAACTTTTCCTTTAACTGTAGCTTCACTAACCTGCTAGATGTTTGTGGTCTCTGTGTGCATTGCCATTGCCCCTCTTCTTTTTGTCTTGTTTTGTCTTCTCTGTTAACACATTTCTATCGGCTTTGTTGTGTTTAAAATATTAAAACAAGTAAAACTGATGGATGTGATCATCACCCTAAAAAAAACGATTTCTCATCATTGGATACAAAGAAGAAAAGTACCCTATTTGTCACATTCAGTAATGGAGCTGTACCAACCACACTCACAACACCTGTACAACTATCAAAACAAGTTTTGCCGACAGATGATTTTTATTTACTGTCTGCTTTTCAGTGTTTTGGTAGATTTTAAAAGTTTTTGCAAACTACCAATTACATCACACTGGAAGATCAAAACTGCCCTAGGGAGAATATATAAGTGTTTAGACCTGCTGAGATACAGCAGTTTAAACTACTTAGTGATAAAAAAGACTTGACTACATACAATATCCATCCATCCATCTTCTTCCACTTATCCATTCCAGGGTCACGGGGGGGCTGGAGCCTATCCCAGACAGGTCGCCAATCTGTCACAGGGCTAACAGAGAGAGAGAGAGATAAGCATTCACACTCATACTTATGCACAGTTTAGAATCCCCAATTAACTCCACGTCTTTGGACTGTGGGAGGAAGCCATAGTACCCGGAGAGAACCCACACAAACACGGGGAGAACATACAAACTTCACTCCATAGCCAGATGGTGGATTCAAACCTAGGATCTTCTTGCTGTGCTAACCACTGCGCCACCATGCAATATGAAAATAGGAAATAATATACAGAAAAAGGCCACATGCCAACAAAACGGGACTCATTTGAATGAGCAGAAAGTGTCCACTTGTTCAGAGGTCAACATTTCCTGAAGGTTGGTGCAGTGTGTGCCCTGAGCAGTGTCTGTTACACATTTTACACATAAACTGTGCTTAATTCTGTCCCTGATGCCGTCAGTGTGCCGATTGTTTTCTGCAGCAAGCAACAATGCAAAATGAACACACATACTCTCTTGCTCTCTCTCTCTCTTGCTCTCTCTCTCTCTCTGCACATTTGTGTTGTGGACATTTTGTTCTGTATTGAATATGAATTGTGGGACATTGACCTTTGAAATCCCTCCTGTTCTCTTGTGATCTCAGAGCACAAACCCAAACATTGCCTAGACAATTCAGAGCTTTTCACCAGCAAAACAAAAACAACCCCACCCCCCCCCAAAACAAAAAGACAACAACAAAAACAAAAACTTTTTTGAATACAGCAGCACTTGGTACAGTGCACATTTTTTTGCTCATAAGTGAAGGTTAGGGACATGTTTTATTATTTTTATTTTATTTTATTTTATTTATTGTCTTTTAATGTTGTGTATTGTGCTCTGTTTTACTGGATTTTAGTGTCATTTTTAGTTGGGTTATATATTTTAATGTACAGCACTTTGGTCAACTCTGTTGTTTTAAACGTGCTATATAAATAAATTTGGCCTTGACCTTTATTTTCCTTCATGTTTTTTTTTTGTTTCTTTTGTTTTTTGAATGTTTGAAAGGTGGCAAATATATTAATAATAGGCACATATGGTGCAGATATTGGCCTACATACTATACATCTGTACAGCTGAACACCATAAATGTTGCTTACTTACAGTATAATTATTTCTTTGTTTCCTGTAAAAACCTGACTTGTTACCCCATTATTCTCGTGTACCTACCTTTAAGTATTTGTAGGTAAATATAATTACATTGTAATTTCAAATAAAATACATTGAAATTCCATTTAATTACAGAGGAATTACACCCTTAGTCCAGGACCACATTATAGAGTGTTACCACACTTGCTAACCACTTCATTAGTTACACCTTGATAGTTGGTCCTCCTTTTGCCTTCAGAACTCCCTTAACTATTTGTGGCATAGATTCAACAAAGTGCTCAAAACATTCCTCAGAGATTTTGGTCCGTGGTATGATAGCATCACATGGTTGCTGCAGATTTGTCGGCTGCACATCCATGATGCCAATCTCCCGTTCCACCACATCCCGAAGGTGCTCTGTCGGAGTGGATTTGAGCTTTGCGACATTCTGCTGGAAGCAGCAATCAGAAGATGGTACACTGTGGTCATTAAGAGGTAGACATGGTCTGCAACAGTGCTCAGGTAGGTTGTAGCACTGGAGAAATTTGCAATCACTAATTTATTATAATGATCATTATTATTACTGTAATGTAATTTAACAGGAATATTGTAAAATAGTGTAAAATATTTTATTCCACACAACAACAAACATTTCTCTGCTCATTCTTTTCTCTCCTTTGCTCAAATGCTTTAAAATCTGAAACCATTTGTCTCTGTCTGTCAGTGAGCCAGAGTTCAAAGCAATCACCTCTCTTTGGATTTAGAAAATAGGGGCAGATAGAAAAATGGAAAAATGTTTCTGATTCCAGCTTTTCCAGAGGGGAATTTAGTGTGGAGTGTCCTCCAGGAAATGATGGTTAGGAGGCAGGTAGGCAGTTTGGTATTCAGAGTCCCAGTAGAAGTGACCAGGCCAGGAAACATGTGGATGCTGCACATAACACACAACCCCCAATCATCTCCCTAAACCCTCCTGAATCCACGCCAGCATCAAAACACAACCTCCTCCCCCCTCATCAGATGAAGCACTACATTCATCACGTTTGAAGTTCTGGAAAAATACAACCACTGGACACAATCTGATGTTAATCAGTTCCAGGTATTACTTTTATCGCTTTCCTCTTTTCAAGGCAGCAGCCCTAATGTAAATGTCATTTGTGTTTGGTCCAAGCCGCGCCCTTCTTTCCTGACATGTTTTTGGCACTGTCCCAGATGATCTGTTTCTTTTTCCAAACCTTAACAGATATCTTTGGGCAGGCAGTGGAACCTGATCCACTGATATATTTGACCCTGTAAAAAAGACTTCAGCCTATTGAATATGATACACCACTTTTTTTAGTCTGTGTCTCAAATACAGCTTAATACTTCAAATAATTTAGTACTGTAATTTATTTCTCTGTATAAAGAGCTACCAGATCAGTACTTTATCCGAGGGACTTTATCCATTTTTAGCCTGTGACAAGAACTGCAGACTTACATGAAAAAGCCTTGGATTTGAAAAATAACTCATGAATCATGACATAATGGCTAAATTGTTACATTACTTAATATCTATGTATTAATGCATCATGAGGTACTGCAAATTTGTGAGTCAATAAGATAATTACATTGATTAATTAACCTGTTACTTTTTCCAACAATGTCTTTGTTAATATTTTAATGATTGATATGAATATTAAAATGAAGATAAACTTTTTAATGTTCAAATTCATGATAATGAATTTTCTAATTCATTTTTTAAATTCACAAGCTGCAGCACACACAGATTACATATTTAAATACCCTTTTCTTTTTTTAAATTATCGAAGATTCATTTTTAAATGCTTCTTTACTAAAGTGATTGCAGTACATTTATTAATGGTTTCCGCTATTTTCTGTCACTTGGATGAATGATGAAATGTTTCTCCCACTGAAATCCCACAGGAGTGTAAACAGGTCCTTGACCTTCACTTATGAGCACATGTTTTCTTAATGCTTTTGGTAATTTTTCATAAATTTTCATTTTAATAATTTAATAAGATTAATAATTATCACTCTAGGAGTCAAAGTTAATGTGTAAACATATTTACTACTCCTCAGCAGGGGGTTATGCATCCTGGCTGTCACTAGCTCTTAAGTCTCCCGATTGTGAGAGGTGTGACCTGGGTTTAAGTACCACCCTGTGCAGGTAGGGCTAGGGCGTTTCCCCTTTATAAGCACAGGTGCAGATAATCCTGGTCTCTCTGTGGCTGTTCAAACTTGGATCCCTGTGGGTGGGACTTCCAGTGCCAGAAGTAGCTTTCTCTATTGATATTTCGACCAGGCAGATCAGATTTATGTGGCTTTCCGAGCCCTGTTGAAGAGGAAAAGGCGCTGTTTTTATTCTGGTGGGAAGCCTGTGGACTATGCCCCTCCTTTTGATTCTTGTTCAGGTGGGACCCTGACCTGGAGACAGATCGCCAAGCTGCTGCTTTGCCTTGCTGTTTTGCCCCGCGGCTTTGCTGGTGTGGAACGTCAGCTGCACTGTTTTGTGTAATTCGGGCGGTTGGGTCGAGGCCGCGACACGCCTGTGACCGCTGTGAATTGCTCTTTTAATGTGCCTTACCTCGATTGAGTACGACGGAAGGCTGATTGTGTTCTTTTAACCTGTTGGTGTGATTGTATGGTATCGGAAGA
>VUQS01031358.1:0-17952 GCA_015108495.1 Heterochromis multidens | reverse complement strand
TGTTTTTTTTTTTTTAGGGGGGGGGAAAAAAAAAAAAAAAAAAAAAAGAGTATATCTGGGACAACGAGGGAGAAAGGGGATGTATACACAGCACCCTGAAGCCAACATCAAGCATTATACACACACACTGTACACTAAGCCAAAACACTGTGATGCTTGAAATTAGAATGGCTTTTCATGCAAACAGAGGCGCTTGCTGTGCAGGTGACAGGCTGGTGCTGCAGAAAGAATTGAAATGAAAAACAAATCCAAATGCTATTTTAAATAAAACACCACTTGGCAGGGACTTGCTGCACTAAACCAAACAGAGAAACGGTGCTCGCCATGTGACAAACGCGCACACGTTAAATACACCTATTAAATGAGTCACCGCCCATTTTTGCTCACCGCACCGCATCTAACCTCTTTGCCAGAGCAACACTAATATGTTTAATGAAGTCATTAGTCAAAAAATGAAGACAGACAGCGGCATGAGGCATTGAAGGTGGAAGCACAAAGGGCAGAGACAGAGGCAGGGAAACAAAAGGGGAACGGGAGAAAATAGATCAGCTGAAGTGAACTTCTCTAGAAAGCTTGTTCTCATGCATTATAGATGCAGTATCATGTGTTCCAGTAGCTACATAACTGCAAATGTAATATGTGTCTATTGCAATCAACTCAACAAGCAGAAGCAACACAATCAGGGGTGGCATTTTACAAAAAAGTTCAAATCTGCCAAGTAAATTTCCAGGGTAACTGCATGTGAGCGTTATCACTACTACTTGATCTAAGCGCTTCATCAAAATAAGACACCCGTGAATTAACTACTCTAGTGAAATTATTAATACTTGGCTGGGATAAATGGGTCCACCCATGGCTATGCCCATTCATTCCTAAAAAACAGCAAAGCCCAGATCAAAGCAAATTGTTGCCAAAGTGTGAGTCACTTTGCTTTTATGTAAAATAATTGCCCCCTGACAGTTTAAAGCAGCTCAAGTTGAACCATGTGTCTATCTGAAGCAGCACAGTGGCTGCCACTGGAATCCAAGACTGAGCTCCCCTGCCGTGAGATAGACTGCTGTCCCAGCAATATATACAGCTGTTTACTTATTCATGAATGGATTAGGGCTACTAACTCAATCAATCTGCTTCCAGTTACCAAGGCTGACTTTATTAGATAACATTAATGATGAATTAGTTGTCCATAGGTGTTGTGTTTCTTCCTTGTCAGCAAATACAATTCAAATGGGAGCACAAGGGATATTGGCTGCAAGTGAATCAACACTCTGGGGATAATTGTGGCACTATACAACATTATAGGCTAATAAATTATAGTCAGGCCATATGCCATCGAAGAAAGAAAAATCACTGTGTGCTTCACGGAGATGAAATATGTCTGCTCCAGACATTAAGTGATATGAAATAATAAAGTCAAGCAAAAAAGCCATGCTTCACCCCTATTACGAATCGATTTTCATGAAAAAGAAATAAGATACCGCACTTATAATCTGTCATATGGAATACAATTAAAAAGAGCCTTTCAGTAGGCTTCTCCTTGACATGCTTTGATTTTAGCTTGAGTTCTGAGATCACTGCAATATTACAGCCATTCATATACCAAGAGCTTGCAGCGTGAGTTGTACATTTATCACAAGCTATTTGGTGGTACTTACATCACTATGAAGGAATACATCTTCTAATGGGTGCCCCTGCTGGGAGTTGAACCTCAGGCCTTACCAGCACTGACGCCAGACTCTATCAGTTGAGCTACACTGAACACAAAACCACATACTTTTTCTGTGCATGTGGGCGATGCCATGCATATCATCATGAGCTTTATAAAATGTGTACGTGTGCGAGTGGAGATGGGAAGCAGAGCTCACCCTCTGACTGACCTGACGCGATGCAGCATGGCCCTAACTGAGCCGAATTATTTCACAACAATCACATATGAGAGGCCTTAGCAGACATTCACCACACCTTCAGATACTGAAAACAAACCCACGCCTGGCTCTGGTGATTATTACAAAGCAATTCCTGATACTAGCAGTTGTGCACTGAGGGTGAAACACAGGCAGCTGTTTTGTCTGCCCGCCACACATAAATACAACACAGCAAAGGAAGAAAGGCGCACACTTGTCAAACACCCCCCACCTGTGTCATGTGTCTTTATTAACACGTCGTGTGTGCGAGACCGGAGGTCACAGGCATTTCATCCTTATTTAACGGCAAACTGAAAAGCAGCTAGCATATAGGCTACACGTTTCTAGCACTGTTGATGCCAAAAATGAAGCCGCTGCCCGCTCATTCAGGCGATTATTCAGTCTTAAAAGGCGCTTTCACAGTAACTACCCCGGTCCTGACGCGGTCACACTGTAAACCAATTTGTTCTGGGCACTTGCTTTCAACGCGAACGAGCGACAAAAGAGGGGAGGGTGGTTTGGGGGGGGGGCAGTTTATGGGTATGTAATGCAGCCAGGTATCAACAAGACGTACCACCGATGAAGAGGAAACGCATCCGACTGAGAGCGCTGATATAACGGGACCTGAAATCGCTTCCTACCGTGACCGCTATTTGATCTCATCAGCGACGCAGTCAACAGGCCGGGATATAGCGGGGAAATCTTACAGGCTGAGCACTGTCTCCGTTGCTTCAACATTTCCGCCATGCGAGCAGCGTGATCTGCACCTACCTTGACTTGCTACACCGGCTTCCAGAGGCATCCGACCGCAGCTGCGGAGGCTGGGTCCTGACGCAGCAGACAGCCGAGATGTGTTGCTCCAGAAAACTGAGTAGGACGGCTGCGGCGGAAACAGGAACTGAGGGGAGCTTCGGTCTGTGAATCCGGTAGTCGAGGCTGCTCTGTGGGGATCTGCTGAATGGCCGGTGTCAACACAGAGCGGAGAAGGGGGGAGACTGAACATCCGGTCAGAAAATTTCAAAATAAAGGATGTGCGCGCTTTAGGTACAGCAACTGAAAGTGGAGTTGGAGTTGGTGGCTTTTGAGGGTAGAAGATGCCTAACAGTTGAAACACTAGATAAAAAGGTACATTTAAGGCAAATATACCATACTTTAAAAAAAAAAAAATTTTCAGCAAGCTGCTTTAGTGTTCATTTCACTTCTAAATGGTGTTTTATCAGTGTACTCAGAGTATTGTCTAGTCTGCCAAATTAAATGAGAAATGATTTGTATCTGTGGATTTAGAGGCAACATCTTTGTTATTTGTGTTTTGAAAAGGACTAAAACAGCTCAAATACCCCCCAGCTGCTGATTTCCTTGGGTCAGTTAATTTGAGTAATTGTCGCATCTGTAGGCTTCTTAAATTTCCCTTTTAGTGTTTGTGAACTGTAAGTCAGCTCAAATAAGCTGCCATTCCTTTCCTCCACTCATGTCCAAATAATAATAATTGTATGTTTTTAATAATATTGTGAAACTGCATCCGAATTTTACTTTTTCCAGTTTCTACCTTAGTTTGAATTATGTTTCTTCTGTTTATAATATATCCAACTGGTCTCTGTGTTCAGAGCGGCTATACAAAAACACTTTCTTTTACTATTCTATGTCAGGACGTAGTTCATTTGCTATCTATTGTTTCACTTATTTTGAAGGCGCGTCGGTGTGATTTCCTGATTGCGCGCCGTTCTCGCTGGCTGATGCAGACCCTGATGGAAGTCGTTGGCGTGGAAGCGACAGTGCGCACACCAGCGTTAGATTGGTGTATTGCATCGGAGCGCACAGACTGACAGACCCGGTGTCACCAGCCAATGGAGGGCACGACTCCCCCGTAAGCGTGGTACTCCACCTTCTGACTGGTACAGTGCAGAATACAGACACTCTACACAGTATTAGGTCATCAGCACTCACTTGTCATCAGTTATCTGTTACAACCTCTTGCATTACTCGTGGCATATTCTCTTTCCTCATAATAACCATACATCTAAACTGAGCAATAAGACAAATAGCTTTAATATCCAATATTTCTTTCTTGCTTTACACAGTAAATGCAGTTGGGAGTATGTGTAGACAGATGAAGAAAACTATTCTACCCCACATTTTTCCACCAGGTAAAGGGATGACGGGAATTCACACTAGAGTGAGTCATTTCTCAGTTGTTCAGCTGACACAGATTTTCCAAATTATGATATTAATATTTTACATGTGTCTACCAAATGAAAATTCGAAGAACTGCATAATACACAGACAAGGACTTGCCTCTAGAGCATTTTACAGTCTGGGTAGAGCTGTTTTACAGTTTTTATTTACAATGGTTTAGTCATAGTATGTGTGCTCACCTTAAAGACAAAAGAGCGTGAGATATTAATAGACTGAAAGACGTTTTTATAATGACAGCAGTGAAGTGGTTAGCACTGTCACCTCACAGCAAAAGAGTCCTGGGTTTGAATTGTGGAGTCTGCATGTTCTACTTGTACCTGCATGGGCTTTCTCCCTGGGTACACCAGCTTCCTCCCACAGTCCAGAGATATGAGTGTTAGGTTAATAGGTGTTTCTAAATTGGTCATCTCTCTGTGTTAGAGCCCTGACTGGGATAGCTTCCCCCTTCTAAGGTTAGATAGCTGTTGAGCAGGTTTTGGGTATCTGTACAATGTTGCTGAACTAACACAATATAGACAACAATACACTATAAAGCTGTAGAAAGGTATCATGCAAAGGATAAGGGTCAGTACTACTTTTTTACGTAATGCAGCTCTGTAATGTTGGTGCAAAGCTCATCCATTTTACATTTGTTAACAGCATTCCTGAGTGGACACTGCTTCTGCACAAGTCATCAGTCATCCAGCTGTAAACCACTCTTGTGAAGGTTGTGCATGATCACCCTCAGCTGTCTCTGCCAAGACCTGTTTATTTATTACTTCACAGTCATGGTCACAGTATATTTATTTTTAATTGCAGCTCGCTAACTTTATGCACAGAGGTTCATCAACTTGAAGCTGATGCAATAAAAACATAGTCTGTCATACATGTAAGTATGCCTTTGCTGCATCTCTTTAAATTAACCCCAGCTGGCTTGAAACATTTCCAAGCAATAGTTGAAAAAAGGAAAGGGAAGTGCGTGGATGCCCTTAAACATGTAATTTACTGTACTACTCTCTATGAACTACTACACGGATGTTTTTCTATCCACTCGTTTCAGTTTCACTTGAGAAATAAGCCAGTAAATCAAATTCATAATGCCCAGAGGCTTTTTATTTGTTGCTGCTTTTCCATCCACCTTTGAAAAATATCTGTTGTGCCTCTGAGAGGTCCCTCTCCTGTGGCAAGGAGCAAGCCCAGTCTTGCTCACAAACTGTCACGTAGTGGTGGTTGAACGGGTTAAAGCACAAAAACAACCCCCACCTACATTATTACTTAAGTGGTTTGAGTCCTAAAGCTGATGCTGGAGCGCCATCATGTGGTGCAAAGGCAACTTTGCAATATCACAGAGAGATGAGCAGATAAAACAGTCATCAAGTCATTTTCTTGCTACTGTAGGCATTATTTTAATTAGAAAGGTATGACTAAGAAGACCTTTCATTTTTGCTTCATCATCCAGGCTCATAATTAGCAACACATACACACACACTGTGTTTTATCACTTCAGAGGATATTACACTGACATACATTGATTTAATGGCGACCAACCTAACCATAACTGCAGGCTAAACAGTACATGACTAAGCCTAATTCTTACCCACCCCAACTGAAAATGAAGGATAACTTTAGTATCACCCTTAACCAAATCTTCATATGTAAACTGAATGATTTTTAATATTCAAAAAAAGGAGAATGGTCACCACAATCATAAAATATTAATGCCCCATCACACGAGTATAGTAAAAACACGCACACTCACACACTCACCCGACTTCCGGCAACAGAAGTCAGTTGGTGTCATAATCAGCGCTGTTCTTGCAGGCCAAAGGCAGGTCGATTTCTCCTGACCTTTTTTTTTTTTTGTCTTTCGGTGTGTGCTGACCTTTTCAGATTGAGACACAGAGTTCCTATAGTAAAACACGTGAACTCTGTTCACCTAAAGGTAAAGCCTGAGTTTGAAGGTAGGAGTGGGAAACACAGCATGAGTGTTACTGAGTGTCAGATGCTGCCTTATGTATATAAAACAAGAAATTCAAAAAAAAAATCAGAAACAATTCAGAGGTCTTTAAGCAGGCTAGGCACGCATCACTCTTCAGGCCATGAAATCCATCTCATACTACAAAACAGAAACAAAATAGAGCAGACTAATTAAAAGATCATTAGAGAATCATTAGAATATCATTATCATATGAATTTGTAACACTTTGGAAGAGAAGCATTGCCATGACACTTTCCAAAATGTATTCAGTGCAACAAAACATTTTATGAATGGCTGACATTTACAACATTTTAATGATGACATATGGTATATTTAATGGGTGTCCTGGTGGTGAGCAGTCAAAGAGCTCATATTCATAACATGTAATAGAAAACACCTGCTTCACTTCTGTCTGGAGAGCTTTGTGTTTGATGAGTGTTTTGGGGATGGTAACACCCTCTTCTTTGATTAATGAAACAAGATATTGTGAGTGTAAACTCTCTACACAAAGCAATTCATGGACTTGGGAATTATTCCAAGGCAGAATACTTGGAGGAACAGAGTAAGTCAGATATAATATGTTAGAAAATATGATATTTCTGATAAGTGCTTTCAATTTGAAGCATGGATATTTAGACAAAGTTCTGGCCTCCATTACTTACATTGAGAAATTACCCCACCAGTGTGTTTATATCATTGGGAGACTTGGAGACAATAGTTTTTTTCTTCTTCTTCTTCTTCTTCTTTTTTTTTTTTTTAAATTTCAATAATTTCAATAAAGTGTTCTTACCTGTAAAAAAGATGCTGGTAAAGAGGCATAGAATCATTTGACATGCTTCCCTATAGATTTACAGCATTACATTATGACTACTACACACTTGCTGTGTCTGTAAATGATGAGACTTACTTACCTGCATTGCTAAACAATTGCAACAGTCAGAGGCTTCACTTGTCTGCCCTTACTTAAAACAACAACTAAGCAACTGAATAGCCTGCTGGTAAGTGAGCACTTACTAAATGTAAACATAGTAAGAATAACGTTTCAGGTGACTGAGGGGACAAGGGCTGAGTTGCAAGAAATACAAGTCAAAAGTTATAATGATTATGAATGGAATGAGGTGAAAACCAATAAAACTCCTTCAGCCTCAAACGTTGTCAGAGAATGCATTTTCATCTATAACAAAAGCATTATTATGGCTTGTTTAATTGTGTGGAGTGAAAAATTTCTAGTCTGCTTTTAATGATGTCAGCTTCATTGTAAGGTCTGATGAATATAGAGCTTAGGCGTCATGGAAATCTCAGTGCACTGTTCAAGAGATGTGTCTTTATATTTCATGTAGTGCAGTAGTGCTTAAACATAATATACATGGATACAATATTTGAATAGCAATGTAGAATATGGGCAACAGCTCTTCATACATTTTTTAGGCTCGCAATGCACAATAAAAACAGGGTAATCACAGTAGAATAGCAACACACTGAATTACAGTATGAATCCAACTGAATTTGAAAAAGAAAAAAAAGGACCTATCCCAGCTTAAAACAGAATACAATGAAGAAACAAATATCAGCAACAAAAAACTAATAAAGATGTTGAAAATGGTGATTTTGGGCACATACAAAGAGTTCAAACAGGGACGGTTTTGCATCAAGTGTAATTCTGGAGCTGATATTGATGATAGCTATAATGCTGACCCTGTTAGAGACAGCACTTCTTAAAGAAAGAATCAAATTGCTTGCTCATTAAGCTAGCATAACTGTTCCTCCCCTGAGTAATTTTTTTAATGCTGGGACATTCAGCCTAAGGAATTAATTAATACCCAAATACCTACTCAGTGCCCTGAAATTATAAAGGATGGGGGAAAAAATGTTTGGATGGTTGTTTAATGAGCATTATAATGTTTTTGGTTTTTTTTTTTCATAGGTGGGGGACTGACTGATTTAGATTTTTAAAAAAAAACAGCATTTGTTTACATTTATGTAAACTGAACAGATTCATACTGATTGATTCACTGATGTGTGCAGCGTGAGCCTCTGTCTGCTTTCATTTTCCGCTGCTGCTAATTAGACGCTGTATTGACACTCAGATGTTTATGAGTGCAGCTCTGCCTGTGTATAACTCAGTAATGTTTTAACTCTGGTGGGACTGTATGAGGATGACATATACATATACATATATGGCATTATATTGTGTTGTACAGAAATGTCTTCTCAATGAATTTATTCTAGTGTGAATTAAAATATAAATATTTCTTGTCTTTTTTATCACATACACATGAAGAGTTTTATCAGCTGTATTTTATTTAACACAACTCTCAGAATGTGATAATTAACAAAAAGGTGAACAATGGATGTGATACAAGATGCGGTAACTGCACTCATTAAACCACAAATAGTGCAGCAGTCTATTTTTACAATTTGATGGGGACTTTTTGGGGTTTTGGCAGTTTTTACGTTTATTTAACGAGATGATTCTTTTTTTTTAATGTGATTATGTTGTGTGGTGATTAAACTAGATTCAGAACACCACTAGTTGACCATTACTTCAAGCACTAGTTCAGAAACTTCAGGCCAGGCTCAGCCTACAATTGGGATACTTCAGCTGATAACAGCAGCTCACATCAGCCGATACCCTTCTACACACCCAATTGCCGAATCTCATACAGGACATTTAAACTTTAAACTTGAGCTTGACTCTGCTAGCTGCTTTTCCCGCAAGCTATTATAACCCACTTTAACCCTAGCTTCTCTTTATAGTGCTGTCAGAACTAATTAATGTCATATCTGTTGTTACTGATGGCTTCTCTGTTGTGTAATGTAGAGAGTTCTTGCTGCTCATTTCAATTCCTTAGGCCTTTAATTTATGTACATGGATGTGCAGGGAGGTGTGCTCGCTCTGCCTAAGGCTTTGCTGCACATATGCATGTGTAATAGAGCCATGCCATCAAATATAAATTACTGCAGATGGAATAATAATTTGTATTGACTAAAGTGGTCCTGACTAACAGCAATTTGTGTGAGGTTTAGTCGATGTGATTATATACTGTATACATTCAAAGAGGTTATAAATTTGACAACCATCAGAGATTTTGCCATACTCTTTACAATTAATGGACTGGGCATTGCTGCAATATACAAGAGACCACCTTGAGGAAACATTGCATTGTTAATTAAATTTACAGAACAGATGTCTTGGTCTGTTGGTGTTGTTAATTGTACATAAAGTTAATATAATATTACATTATAAAATCAGACACAAAGCCAAAGAGTTTGTTTAATTAAATGTTTTTACTGCATACACACCAGACTCTCCAGTGTCACAAAGGTGCTTTTCTCCATGCATCGTAAATTACTCTGATATTGATACACCCCTTATGTTGTATCACTCCATTTCACCTTAGTTACGTTGTGCAGTGCATGGCACGTGGGGCTGCAAGGTACATTTTGTGCTTGTCAAAAATTTCATGCCACATTGCATGGTATAAATGCATTAAGTGCAGCATATGATCCTTGGGGGTCTACAGTTAAATGAGCTATCTAATTTACTAGTTTAATAATTTTCAAAGCGCAATTTGCAATAAGAAACAAAGCAGGTTATCGGTAAAACAGATTCAACAATAACCCAGAATTTCAACAATTTCATTTCTTTTTTCAGTTTGTTTAAATTGATTTCCCTCCCATTCTCTGAATTTAGACTTCTCAGTGGAAGCAAATATTGTGCAATTCTGAGTTTTTGCTGCAATGCAGGAAAATTCTAGTGTTTAATTAAAAAGGTAAGGTCATTTGTGAATGGTTGAGTGTTTTGTACACAAAAATGAATTTAAAGTACTTGAATATAAGGGTTACATAAGCCTGGGGAAAAATGAAAATAAATACGTCATAAAAAAATAAATAAATAAAGTACAGAAATAGATTTAAAAAAACAAACTAAGTATACCATGAAAAAAATTTTTGTTTTGTTTTTCATTCAATCTTATTTGTTTCCTTGGTGGTCAATCATGTGCTGGAACACCTTATATATCATTTAACAGCTACTGGAGTAACATGCACAGATAAGTTTCCTTGTCTTTTCCATTGACCCATTTTTCTCTGTTGATATTGGTAGATTACTGAACTTAACATGAGGAGGAAGTCCTAAGGTGGTCCTACAGTCTTTTTTGAGTTGTTTTGTCTTTTTGATGTAAAGGTTATATAACTTCTTATTGTAATGGGCTGGTAATACATGGTTCAACCTTGATTTTTAAAAAACAAAACAAACAAACAAACAAAAAAAACAGACATCATGACACCAATATGTGGAGCAGGCCATAAATGTACAAACAACAAAACAAACACCATCCTGATAAAAGTGGATCTTCTGATATTCATGTTGTATCCTATATACAACATGAACAGGGTTAGGGAATATCAGAGGATGAATATCCTCTGATATTCAAACTTATTTGAATATTAGAAGATAGGGAATACAAAAAATATACATAAAATATTAGGATTTGTATGCACAATGAACTACTTTAGAATGCAGCAAGCAATCTTTAAGAAAATACATATTTGGTGACATTTGCCTTTAAATTATTATTTTTTTTTAAACACTAGATGGCGATGTATCATAATTTCTCCAACATGTCAGTGTATTCATAATCAGCTCAGTAAGTCCAACATTCCCACAGCAGGATCCTAACATTTTTGTCTTTTTTTAAATTTAAATAATGTATTGTATTTGGTTCTGTGTCTGGATCATAGACTGTGACATTCTTTGTTTATTCTTCAGTTCTTTGGAGTTTATGTTTCTGCTCAATGTCACCTCGCCAGTGCTTACTTGTGGGGTATGTAAATATGCCTGGTGATTAAACTCACAGAAGAAAGAATGTGGCACCTTTCTGGTCAAATTGAGAAAAATCTTGGGATTCCTCTTGGGATCTCTTATGTCAGTGCACCAGCAGGTGTCACTGAAGCCTCCTCAATTTAGAGGAAGTTGAGCTTTAACAAGGCAGCTTGAACTATAGTCTCCACCATCACTTCTGTCATTACTGTCATCATCTTTATGATTTTTCAAAGGAATTTGTCATGATGGCACATTGATGGCAACATATGCTTCAACATGTTGTATGAAGATAGAAAGATTTTGAAGGCACTCAAGAAATACTATAGACAGTTCAGGATAAGGGTGTTTTTTTGTTGTTGTTGTTTTTTTTTAATAATACTGCAACTAACACTTATTGTCATTATAAATTATATTATTATTATTATAAGAATAAGAATATACGAATTATAAGAATAATTTCATTATAATTTTTTACATTTGACTGATCACTTTTTTCATAAAATGCCAAAATAAATAAATAGTGAAAAATGCCATTACTCAGTCCAACATGTCATGTTCACATTGTTTATTTTATTTTCATTTTTTACTATTTTTGTCTGTACAACCACAACTGGGAGAAAAAAAATGGGAGCCATTTTACCCTGGGGCCTAAAGGTGGATGCTGGGTTGGTGAAGGGGAATCAGCAGGCTGCAACGGAAAGCAACAGTGGCACTGACATGCCATGACCAAAATTATTGTGACCATGCACAATATGCTGTGTGATCTCATTGCTTTTGAAATAGATGCTTCAAAGACGGGGACCAGGTCTGTGACCACTCACAGTCAGCGTCCGTCTTCAAAACAACTTTGGTGCATCAAGATGACGATTAAATGGTGACTGAATGGGGTCAAGTTGGCAGTTTCATCCAATCTGCTTGTGATAATACAGCAATTAACTGATAAATCGTCAAATCTGTCGGTCTGTTACAAATTTCTTGCTGTCTACATACACAGAAATTCATATTAAACAGAAATTCACATTAACTACTTACATTCAGATTTGAAACGGAAATTCAGAAATTCCTCACAAAGAGTGACATAGTTGCTGCAGAATGGCAATTTAACTGCAAAGTGACACAGGAACTCGGCAACTTTGCTTTTATATAGGTGTATACCCAGAATACAACCAGTTGAGTTGAGTCTCCCATTGCAAAGAGATGAATTGCGGATGAATTGTGCTCATTGGCACAGACTGACTGCAATGTGTTAGTAGTCTGTCAGTGTTTATAAATTAGATGGCAATTATTTGCAACCTTCACTAATCTGAAAGTGATTGCAAGCAGTCCTAGTTGGACTGCGATCGTTTGGACACAGGTTGCCTCCCATCAGACAACCAGTGTAATGACCTTGCGATCTAAAGCGGCCACCCAGAGGTACTAGGTGACAAACTTGTCACTGCAACTACTTGCAGTTGGTGGCTGAATGCGAAAAATTCAATGTAATCACCGGGAAACCACCAATTTTTCCTAGTTGCAAGGAGATTGCCATCCTATTTTTACTCTAGTGTGACTGAGCCATAACATGAGGAGTAAATTGGATATTTGCAGCTTAAATAGACTGTCAAACTGAGAGAATGTGTTATGACACGAGGAGAGTCAGGCATATTACGTGTAAATAACAGTGTAAATTTAGTCTGAACTTGCTCGCAGATTTAATTTGCTCTTCTATATTAATATGCATAAAACACATATCTTACATACTGAAACTAGGGAATGTCTGGCATCTTTGCTTGGAAAGTTACCAAACTGTTTAATGAATTATTAAAATAATGACTTAATTAACCAATCTTTTCTAATCATAAAAAAAAAGAATAAACAAGAAAATCATTTAGCCATTGGACTGACAGTGTTTGTTTGACAAGGTGTGGAGTTAGAACTGATGAAAACAGTGCCAAAACAATTAACTGATTAGAAATGAACAATAGAGCAACACAACAACAGCTCTGATAACAGATTAATTTAAGTGCACCAAAAGCTGCTTCCACCTTCTCAAATGTAGGGATTTGTTAATTGTCTGTTTTCTCTCACTTATATGTCTGGCTTTTGGAATACATTGTTAAGGAAAAACAAGCAAATAAACAACATATTTGTGTTAGCTAAATTTTGATGAACAACTTTAAAGGTTTATCAACTAAACAATAAAAAGTACAGACTATAATTTATGGTATCAAGTGGTAATAGCTGCAGCCTCAATTGGAAACAAAGCATTTCTTCGCCCTCTCAGTGCAAAGGTACACAATATACTGTATACTTGAAGTTTACCCTGTCAGTTATTTTGCCACTCATTCCTGAGGGTTCATTAATTCTGCTGTCTGGCGAGTTCCCAGCATTTGTTCTTTTTCAATGCACCCTTCCCAGCATTTTCAATTTGATCTCTCTTGTGTGATTCATACCTTTATTTCCCATAAAAGCAGTTGAGTCACATAGCAGTTTTTGCACTGCAGAGCAAAGACTGCTTCACAACATGCTGCGGTCAAGAACTTTCAGTGTATTTGACTATGCTGAGAGGTTTCAAGGTTTATGATATGTGATTTTAAGAGCGCTGTACTGAAAGCGGGGCTGACATCTGCTACAAAATTGTTGTACCTGCACCACTTCTTGGTTGATAGCAGTAGCTGTGTTTACTGTCACAAGCTAAGTTAAATGACTCCATCTGTGGCAGTGCCTGACATTTAGACTTAATGAGGGAGTAAAGCTGTGCAACTATGAAACTCATCAGTAGCTACACTCAGTTTGAAAATGCCACCCATTTGACTGCATTGTAAAACAAGCACGCAAGGTCAAGCTCTGCACATAAGGGCATTTCCAAATCAGGTACCATAGTCAGCAGTGAAACTTGCCTCGGTGGAAAATCCTTGTCACCTCCGCAAGAAAGATTGTTCTAAAGCACCATCTCATACTCAGCATGTCAAGTGGAGAGTTAAATTGAATCCTGGTGGTGGAGACTGTCACAAATCTGCTGCGGTTAAAGAATGTGCTGAAGAGGAGCTGGCTGAGTGACTATTCTAATTTGTGAGATAGTGGGTTATCTGGAAGATCTCTTGCTGTAAATGGGAGATGCAGCAGCAGTGAATGGTTGGAGAGATATTGTGTGTATTGTGTGCACTGTTTGTGCGTGTCAGGTATCAACACTTAATATATATGCCTTTGCAGACTGTATGAATGAATTCCAAAGCACACAGAAGGCATGAACATGTATTTATTTTCTTGTCTCGCTAAATGCTCTTTATAAAGAAGGTGGGAAAGAATTAAGGAGAGTAAGCAATAAAGAGACTTCTTAACAGTATCTGATAAACTTTCTAGATGAAAGCAAACATACAATTAAAAAAAAAAAAAGAGTTTCAGACCAAATAAAGTGGAGAGGGTGCAAGCACTACAATAGAAAAATAAAACACAAGTTAATAGATAAATAAAAGACCAATGTAATTAGACCACATTATGATTATATTTGTAAGTTAAAGAGAAAAAAAATGGGTAATTAATGACACTTACTAACCAAACGAGCCCTCCTCTTTTGGCTTATTTGGGTGATGTTTTATTCCTGTTTACACTTGTGCACCAGTGTGTCTGCATTGCTCTGAAATCACAACTGAAACTGAGGTTATCATGTTGTCTGAAGCCACCTATAATTTTTTTTATATTTTGCTGGGAAAATGGGAAATAGGTGCAGCAATTTACTGAATAGAAATAGAAATAGAAATACAGTATACTGTACAAGGCAAAACATCAGTTGTACAGCTTGAAAGTCAGTATTTGGTATGACCACCTTTATTCTTCAACACAGCCTGAACTCTCTTAGGCAAGCTTTCTTCTAATTTCTTTAACTAGTCTTCAGGAATAGTTCTCCAGGCTTTTGTAGTGCTTCAAGGACATTCAAAGCTCTTCTTTGGATGATCCCACACTGCTTCAATAATGTTGAGGTCCGGGCTCTGGGGAGGCTAATCCATGACTGATAGTGTTCCATTGTGTGTTTTTCTGCAGGTATGCTTTTACTGCATTGGCAGTGTGCTTGGGATCACTGTCATGCTGAAAAATGAATCTGTGGCCAATCAGGTGCTTTCTAGATGGTATTGCATGCTGGATCAAAATCTGCAACTTATTCTTTTGTCCCTGACTTGTCCAGTTTACTCAATGACACACTGCAGACCATGATGAGATATGACAAGTTTTCGGCTAATAGCTCGTTGAGAATCACCTTATTGGTGCAAAAATACTATTTTATGCCTGTTAAATGGTGTCATCTCTGGCATTTTTTTGTAAATTAAGCTCAAGAAACAGGAACAAATAATGTGTTTTAGCAACAGCTATACAGCAATTTAATGCCATTTAAATAAATCAAGCTTTACGAGAAGCTGCCGCTACATCTAGACAGGCTCATTTTATGGTATGCACTCAGGTTTTGAGCACTCTTTTTGACTGTGAATTTGCATGGCCTCTTGTTTACCAATCAAGTCAATGAACATTGCTCAAAGCAGCTTGAGTCTCCCATGCCTGCTACCAGGCAACCAAGCCAAGGCAGGTGACATGTTGTCAGATAAAATTGCTTTTTCAGTGCTAGAAATTCTATATTTTTCTTTGGAAATTATAAAAGGGCTCTAACATTACTATCCAGAGTAAAGCTTATTTACCAGCAGGAAAAATATTGTCAACCTTGTCAATGCTAAGGAAAAATCTATAGCTATATATGTGTATATGGCTTTTAAAATTTTAAAAGGGTAAATAATAATCTGTTGCTTATTACATTTCAAAGGTAACCTTTATAACATTTTTCACCACAATTTTGTAAAGACAAATGTCACATTTAGAAAAAATAGATGACAGTAGCCTTTTTTGGCCTCACAGTATAGTAATACTATAAAACCACAGGAAGCAAACTCTAAACAAGAAACTAAAAATACAGTACCTGTTCTCATTCCCTTGTTGGCCATATCTTCCATCTCACAGATATGCAGAAGGTGTCTCTTGCATGAGTGCCACAATGCACCAGGTTATGGCAGTAGTGAGACAGGACTCTCAATTCCAGCTTGTTATATATGCATGCTCGTAAAGGACCCCTTGGCACCACATTTAAATACACTGGTTGAGTGGTTAATGTTAGAAGTTAATATTGTGAAGAAGCATATTTAACCAAAACAAAGATCTTGTCATAATCCTAACTAAGTAGTTTTGGTGTCTAAATCTCGCCAAGTGAATAAACTGAAACTAGAAAAGCAGTTACAAAGAAATAAATTAGTTAGTGGGGGGAAAAAAGTCATTGACAAAAGGTGAAATGGGACATGAACCACATTATCCTGGGTAGTACACATGTGACTTAAAGCATCAGCACTCCCCCAATGTGGACTCCTAATGTGGACTTTATTGCGCTTTAAAATAGGAATACATTGATCCAACTTTTTCCACTCCTGATCTGACACAGATACGTTGGCTTAGGGTACACACATGTCACAGGTAGTGTTGACAAGAGATCGGTGAAGTGAAATAATATTAATGGTGATAATGACAATTATGTTGCAAAAAAAGCTTTAAAACAAGTGTTAAACCAAAAATAACAGTGAGAGCAAGAGAGAAAGCATCATTGTTGTCTGAGCTCTCAGTCTTGGCAACTCACTTGACCACAATTTGCAGTTAAATTAAGAAATAAACTGTTGGTGTGGCTAGAGTGAAATGCCAACAAGCTGCTGTTAGCTTCCTCTTTGCCACATTAGCTCGTAGTCTGTCCTAGAAAGCAGAACTTTGTCTTTTCCAGGTAATCTCAATGTTAACCCTGGGTTTCCAGTATTATGAAGGTGGTTCACTTCTTACAAGGGTACATCGCCATGGTAACTTATGCTGCAGACCTAACCTGATCCAGAGCAGGTTATGTTCGAGATAAAAGATCAACAGGTATGAAATCACGGCCTACTGACCAATCAATTAAACAGAAAACAGCGTCACAATTCCTGGAAGATCCCTCGTACCTCAGTGCACAGATATTGTAAACTAGAGCGTCTAAAATTTTCTTTAATAGCATCTAATGTCTCTGTGTTTCCCTGATGAGCACCAGTAATAAATATAGATTTTTAGACACAACTTTAGTCTTTGATTCTTTCTGGTTGCAAAAAATCGTATTGTTCTATAAGCATTAATATATGATCCTAAAACACAGCATCTATTTGTATATGTGAACCCTATAACAAATTTGCTAATAGGCTAAGGCTACACTTCAATTCTGTTTTTCTATTTCTTTACTCCCCAAGTGTTAAACACCACTGAGGCTGCAGCTGAAAAAATAAATATTAAAACTGTCTTGCATACATAGAAACATTAATTTAATTGAATAGCAATTGTAAAATTAAAATTAAATCATTTCACATCATCATCAAATTCCCTCAATGACAGAGCTAGGTTATGAGTTTTGTTAACTTACACAATCAGCTTTCTTTCCTGGCTTCAAATAGGTTTGACTTTATTAATATAGTAGCTCTTTTCCAGTCTTTCACAGCACGGAAACCACACACACATTCACACAGTGCTTTTAATATTAAACTATTGCACAGTGTGGTGCTCTCACACACACTCACACCGCTAATTTGTCTACAGTCTGTGTTGCTTTCAGTCTGTATTGTGTCTTTTCATATTTTTAAAATATCATCTTTTATCTTCCTTTTTAAGACCAGCTGCTCTGCTGCCACTTTGTGATTGGTCATATACTGCCAGTGCCACCCCTTTTACAGTGCATCCGGAAAGTATTCACAGCGCTTCACTTGTTCCACATTTTGTCATGTTACAGCCTTATTCAGAAGCCTTACTCCGAATTCTACACACAATACTTGATAATGACAAAGTGAAAAAGTTTGCTTTAAATTCTTGCAAATTTATTAAAAATAAAAATTAAAAATATAACATGTACATAAGTATTCACAGCCTTTGCCATGAAACTCAAAATTGAGCTCAGGTGCATCCTGTTTCCACTGATCATCTGTCCAATGTTTCTACAACTTGATTTGAGTCCACCTGTGATAAATTCAGCTGATTGGACATAATTCGGAAAGGCACAC